>CM051257.1:77805748-77863248 GCA_027921565.1 Artemia sinica | reverse complement strand
ATATATGTATATATATATATATATATATATATATATATATATATATATATATATATATATATATATATATATATATATATATATATATATATATATATATATATATAAAGTAAATTATAAAAAATCTGAAAGCCAATTTGTATTAAAAAGATTTGCATGTGCAGTTTTCAAGAGTAGCAGGTGTCAAAGTGAAAAAAAGAAAGAAACTCAAGTGGTTAAAAATGGGCAAAGAGTAAACAGGTAAACACGTAGCACCAAACAGCTTCAGAAGGTAGGGATTCACTTTGAAAGTATAATTGTCAGTGGGATCTGACAGATTGCTCATACTTAAATTTTACAAACAAAAAGCGTTGTCAAAATTGATTAATTATTTTGTTTTTTTTTAACAATCAACATGGCAACACTGACAGAAATCGCACTTCCTTAAAAACTTAAAAAATTTGAAACAACCAGAATTTTTTTTTGAAAATTGCAGTTTTCGGGGTAAATTGACCTGGGATGGATTTAAAAGGCAAAAATTTATTTGCCCTTTAATTCAAAGAAAATTGCCCTTTATTTTGCTTGCAATTTTTTATATATATCTAAAATATTTAGTTTTAGCTGTGTGGTTTTGGAAAAGTTAACAGTTACATTTCCACTGTCTAGCATATTGTATTGAAACAAAATAAAACTTTCCACTACTGACGTTTACTTAAGCATGTCCAAAACAAATTAAGGGGAAGCAAGTCACTGACAATCCTTATGGAGAAATTGTATGCACATATAATTTGGAGCAAAACAATTTTTACAATATTCATCTTCCTAGATGATTTTTTTTGTATATGGTGTATATTTTTGGTTACCAATGTTTACAAATAATCAATCTTCTTATCCCTCGAAACAAACAAACTATTGTCATACCTTTGACTGGTAGTCATTTGAAAACTGACAGTGTCACCAACGCGAAGCGTTACATTCCCCTCTACGTCGTCTTTGGTGTATGGAAGAAAAAAACATTCGCCACGATTCTCATAAGAAATACGTCCTTGGCCTTCTCCATTGCGAAGCTCAGTTGTTACAACACCTGAAAATAAACACATCACTCCAAATATTAGACAGAACACAGCAAAAATTAATTTTCGGATTAGAATGAATGAGTGGTAGTTCAGTTATCAAACTTAACAACTACACGATTCTTGCACTGGTTCTGGGACCATTGCTTTTCCTGAAGCCATAATAACTTCAATGATTTAAAAAAATATAAAAATTGCAACTTGGAACGTTACAACGTTAAAAAACAACTATCGTATTGACATTTTGACTCACGAATTCAGACAATTCGAACTGGACTTATTACGAGTTCCAGAAACTCATATCCTGGAGGTAGGAAACATAAAATTAGGTAATATAGAATTTTCTTGCACAGGCAGGAAGAATAAGGTGCATAGGCAGGGAATAGGGCTAATGATACATAAGGAAGCTGTCTAAGGCTTTTTTAAGTTGGGAAGGTATTAATAATGGAACACTAGATTTTGGGCACTCCGAAAAACAGAGGATTTGCTGGATGTTTTCAGGAGAAATTGCCTACGGATTGTTTTGGGTACCCGACAATATTGTAGTAGTTCGTAATGCATTCGCTATTATTATCCATGACCTTCTCCCATCTTGTGTGAGAAGATCTCCGATTTTGTGACCTTCTCCAATAATCTAGAAATTTTCCAGAGAAATTGCCTACGGATTGTTTTGGGTACCCGACAATATTGTATTAGTTCGTTATGGATTCATTACTATTATCCATGACCTTTTCCCATCTTGTGGGAGAAGGTCTCCCATCTTGTGACCTCCAATAATCTAGATATTTTCCAGACAAATTACCAACGTGTTGTTTTGGGTACCCGACAATACTATATTAGTTCGTTATGGATTCATTACTATTATCCACGACCTTTTGCCATCTTGTGGGAGAAGGTCCCATCTTGTGACCTCAATAATCTAGATATTTTCCAAAGAAATTGCCAACGGATTGTTTTGGTTACCCGACAATATTGGATTAGTTCGTTATGGATTTGTTACTATTATCCATGACCTTTTCCCATCTTGTGACCTCCAATAATCTAGATATTTTCCAGAGAAACTGCCAACGTGTTGTTTTGGGTACCCGACAATACTATATTAGTTCGTTATCGATTCTTTACTATTATCCATGACCTTTTCCCATCCTGTGGGAGAATGTCTCCCATCTTGTGACCTCCAATAATCAAGATATTTTCCAGAGAAATTGCCAACGGATTGCTTTGGGTATCCGACAATATTGTAGTAGTTCGTTATGGATTCGTTACTATTATCCATGACCTTTTCCCATCTTGTGGGAGAAGGTCTCCCATCTTGTGACCTCCAATAATCTAGATATTTTCCAGAGAAATTGCCAACGGATTGTTTTGGTTACCCGACAATATTGTATTAGTTCGTTATGGATTCGTTACTATTATCCACTGACCTTTTCCCATCTTGTGGGAGAAGGTCTCCCATCTTGTGACCTCCAATAATCTAGATATTTTCCAGAGAAATTGCTAACGGATTGTTTTTGGTACCCGACTGACTGACCATATCTCAAACAGTAGGCTGTACGAAAAATATGGTTCAGTCTCGCTTTCTAGGGCTATAATGAGAAAAAGGATGAGATGGCTAGGACAAATTCCGCAGATGAACGATGATAGGTTACAAAAGATCGTCCTTGCTGGCCAACTGTCTATGGCCAAACGAAAAATAGGTCGACTCCGAATGGGGTGGGAGGATTTCGTAAGAAAATATTTAAGAGATATAGGAACATCTTAGGAGGCTGTAAAGAGGGATGATTTCCATAGATTGGGATTGAGGAGGAGCGTGCATAGCTGTATTGGCCTCAGGTGGCTTGGTGCTGCAGTGAGTTGTTAGCAGTAGTACTACTACTACCTGGTAAGCAATTGACAAGTCTGATAGCAGATCTGGTAAGCGATTAGCTTTTAAAAAAGCATTAAATAAAATGAACTAAGATTTAGGATCTTGAACTGTTATTCAATATTAGGCTTTTTTTAGTTACCCTTTCATTGTTATATGTAAAGGTTTTTTTTTATTTTAGTGGTTATTTTTAGGGTTTGTTTTTATTTTTCTATTTTTGCATGGAAAACGGTTGAGCAGAGGTCACGTACGAAATGCTTGCAGGGACGGCCTTGTAATAGGAGGATTTGAGCAGTCCCCATAGTGATATGACCCAACTTCAAAATTTGAATTACAGAACATACAACAAAAGGGAATGTTTCTTAATGTGTAAAAGGGTATTTTCTGCCAGTCAAGCGTCAACGAAAACATTTTGTTTCTAGATATAAGAGTTGACAATGAATAATAACACTCAGCAGCATAAAACAACAATTTGAATAATGACATACACAGCAACCAGGATAATTTTTTGAATATGTTCATAATATGGTTTTCTAAAGTCTGAACGTCCATGAGAAAACATTTGTTTCTTCACTTGAGAGTTGACATTAAGTAGCGGATCAGCTAAGAAACTGAATAACAACAGAAAACAATGATAATGTTTGTGTTGCACAAACCAAATACTACACAATTGATATCAAAACCTCAAAACCTTCACTGTCATTTGACCTATTTTTGACATAAATTTTTCAAATTGAGAGGACAAGATCTTTAAAATTAAGAAGAAATAGAGTGAAAGAACAACAGAGATTAGAGCAGGGACGTGGGACGCATCTAGGCGGCGGGCATAATTATCTGTCAACTAATTTTTAGATAAGTAACTTCCAAGCTGGGTGCTGTCCCACCTAAGGATGTCAAAAGACTTACAGAAAGGACTAAAGCTCCCACTCACTGCTAGCAATACCTTTGACTGGAGGAACAGGGTTTCGACCTTAAAGTTAGAAGAGATGGACAAGCTGCCAGGAAATGAAGAAGGAACATTATTCCAAGAGATTGTTCGTTTATTAAGGTGTAATAATGTAGTTTAGCATGGTTGACCTAAGCCTGAAACCTGCTTCAGTTTGGTTAATTGGAACTAGGCTATAACTGGAAAGAAGAACAATATTATTTGAAGCACATAAACCAGCAAAAATTTTTGTATGAAGCTGAAAGAAGATTATTTTCAGACTCCAAGTGCTGCTTTCTGGAGAAGAGGAAGAAGAACAATTTTAGTCAGTGTTATACATACCAGTTACTCTTTCTTCTCCACAAGCGCTTTCTGGTGTAATTTTTGAAACAGCAGAGGCAATTGGTTTTCCATTTCTCTTGTCAAAAGTTACTTCAAACTGCACAGGATCACCAATACGAAGATGTTCAATATTTCCTTCAAACTGGGAGAAATGAAAGAAAAGGCGAGCTTGACGCTCACAACATTGGATAAAGCCATACGAGTGCTGAAACAAAAATAGTAAAATATCACATCTACTGTTAAACTCATTATAACACAAAGTCAACATAACTTTACTCACTTCACCTACACTTTTTATTTATATAAAGTTCCCACTTTATTTGATTTTCTTATGATCCCAGCTGGCTTTTCACAAAGTACAACTTTCGCAAAATATTATCAAACAGGATTAGAATCTTAACCCTTTATCACTATAGCCTAAGACAGTGGTATTAAGCCACATTCACTTTGTTACTTATTACTT
Organism: Artemia sinica; assembly: GCA_027921565.1. Classification (NCBI taxonomy): domain Eukaryota; kingdom Metazoa; phylum Arthropoda; class Branchiopoda; order Anostraca; family Artemiidae; genus Artemia; species Artemia sinica. The sequence goes on along the minus strand of CM051257.1, from coordinate 77,858,602 downwards.
TATATAATGTTACTCAACAAGCCCATAAAACTGTCTTTAAACCTAAAAAACGTCCCCAAGGAAACACTAAATTTTGCTCAACTTTTCAAAATGCCTACATTTCAGAATACAAAATACAAGCACACATCATGGTGTCCCTGCCATATTTCTTAGCTTTGTTTCTCTAATTCCCAGTTTTTTTTTCCAATTCCAAGAGACTTTACATTTTTAGTACAACCACTTCCCTTACAATGACAGCAACCTGTACATGGCACATACACCAGATTTTTCGGTGTGCTGGGGGGGGGGAGGCAATAATAAAAATTAAATTTCATAATTTGAATAATAAATGCCCTTAAACTTGAGAAATTTTCGGATTTGAAGGAGGGAGAGCCCCCCTCCCTGTGTACATCCCTATATTGCACTATAACTTTAGCATACTTTTCTGGTAAACCAAGGCCTTCATTAAAGCTTTCTATCTAGTGAACCTAGCACTAGCTCACAATCTACAAAACACAGGACAAAAGGAGTCTGAAATTCTAAGACGCTTCTTGATTATCAATCTAAGCCTGAAAATCTTGTCCACGCTTCCTTTCCCTTCCCTAAAACCACACTCTTCTTCTTTTAAAACTCTATCCATATTGACCCCTAGTTCATCATACTCAGCCATGTGCTTCATGTCAAAATCAATCAAATATCTTAAGGCTCTTCCAGAGTCACTCCCAGAAACTTCCTAGAGTCACTAGGCCCTCCCTTTTATCAAACTATTATCTCTAAGATCATGCCAATCATACTTCAAAACACATAACAAACTATGACAATTATTTTATTACCTTCTATAACTCCCCAGTAAATCAATGAAAAATAGTCTCACAATTTCCTACATCCTGATCACAATTGGAAACTACCTAAAAATATTAAATCAGTAAGTTATTAACACAATGGCTAGTTCAGGTCCCACTTCTATGTTCAAATAGGACTAGTCCAGTGACTAATTCCTCTCGATTTCTTACTATGCAACTGCACTATCTTTCTATAATAGTCTACCATCTTGCTGAAACTTCCAAATCCTCAGAAATTGTATCCATAGGCTCCTGTTCAAATTTCTGTATATCATATTACTACTGCTACTAACAACTCACTGCAACACCAAGCCTTCTGAAGCCAACACAGCTATGTATGCTCCTCCTCTGTCACAATCTATTCAAAGCCTTCCTCTTTATATCCTCCCAAGGAATTTCCATTTTCCTTACACGTTTCCTTACGACATCCTTCCACCCCATTCAGGGACGACCTTTTTTTTTGGCCCTTGACAGTTGGTTGACAAGAAGGGTCTGAGACAATCTGTCATCCTTCATTAACAGAATGCGTCCTAGCCATCTCAACCTTTCTTTCATTATAGCCCCAGAAAGCAGGATTGACCCCCATTTTTCATACAGCTTAATGTTCAAGATACAGTAGGTCAGTTGGGTACCCAAAACAGTCTATAGGCAATTTTAATCAAACAGTATCATACTTAAATCATAATATTTCCACCTGCTTTTGTAACCTTCCTTCCTCAAACATCATCTACAATCTGACAATTATTTTCCTAAAAATATTCCATCCGACTTCAACAGTATCAAACTATAAACTCTCCAGTTTCAAATACAGCTGTTCTTAGAACCACTACTACTACTATTGACAACTCAATGCCGGATTAAGCTGTCTGAGACCAACACAGCTGCGCAACGCTTCTTCTCCACCCCAATCTATTTAAAGCTTCACTATTTACCCCATTCCCCTCAACTTCTAATCCTCAATTCTATCAACATTATAATTACTGGTAAGCAGCTGAGCTTACTAAATATCAGCTTTAAAATAACTTGAGACAACTAGATTGACTTTAAACGCTTTCTAACACTATTAACTAGGTTTACTTAATATTTACATTTAACATCAATAACAACATTCCTACCTACTGTAGCAACCAAAAATTTACAATAACATGATCAATAAAATTAGCCATCTTACCACAATTGTAGTACTATATCAACTAATAGTCTATTTTATGACCAAATGGTTGTTGTGCCTAAGAAATTGTAGCAAAATCTTATATTGGTATTTTTCCTTCTCCATACTGAATCAACCTATACTAAGGAAATTTAAAAGTCCCAGTAAAACATCATATCTCTACTAGGATCCCTTTTATTTGTTCCTACAACTAAATAAAAAATGTGATTAGGTAACTACTGTCTTGTCAGTTGGCTCTACAGAGGTATATGACTGCCACTAGATGGGAGGGTGTCAAACACTTATCCAACTTCAATTCTATCTCACATTAGAATATTGATCCCAAATGATTCTCCTTTCCAGTACTTACTCAAATTAAGTGTGCTATGCAACAAATATACTTATTTACATTTACTGAAGCACCTGAGAAGTGTAACAGAGCCACACTAGCAAAAATTACTTTTTGATCATTTCTAATTCAATCCCTCTTTACCTTTATTTCTAAACTCGAGGTTTTTATTTCAATTTTATTTATTTTTCTAGCTCCTACATAAGAAAAAAAAATCACTTCTTCATTGAAAAAAAAAACTATATACCTGAATTTTATATTCTCTATCTGATCAGAGTTAGATTTTCCTTTGTTAGCTGTTTTAATACATACCTGCCAAATAAAAGAAAAAAAACATAATATATCTGCAGCACTTCAAAGGAAAAAATAAAAAACCATTTATCCCTTTGAGTTAAAAAGAAAATCCATGAGAGAAATGAGGGTAGGGCGGAGAAATGACACAGGAGAGAAAGAACAAGACAGAAAAAAAGGGAGAGGTTGAGAAGCAAGGGGGAGGTGTTTTGATCTGGGAATAAAGGTGGGGGATTGGTGCTTGATATAAATGTAGAAAAAAACAATTTAAACATAGATATACAGGTCAACATAGGGTGGATTAGGATTAAAATATTGCAGCCCAAAAATGTGTTTTTGGTGTAGCCAGCCCAAGCCCCTTGGAAAGCCCCAACCTTCTTCCCTTACCACCCCCACTATAAAAAAGAGTGGACCTGTACAAGCGACGAGTATAGTGGTGACTCACCAATAGTTTTTCAATAATTCCTGTCTCGAAAGTCCTTGAATTTGGAGAGTTGGCTCCGCCTTGAGAGCTTGTCCTTGAATCTTCATTTGACCCAAACATACCAATTGAAAAGGAGCCAATAGGAAATTCTATGTTGGTTGAAGGCAGAGCATTATAGCTCATTTGCTGTCCATATGACTGTTAGTGGTCTCTGTTGTTGCTGCTGATAATATGGACTTGTGCTGAAGCTTCTGGGTGATTGAAACTCATAGCTTGGTGGTGCATAGCCCTGTGATGCAACAGGGGAGGGATGACCAAACTGACCCATATTAGCAAATGGATCTCTCATATAAGCAGAAGAAATATGACTCCAGGAAGGATTCATTGTTATTCACTATCAAACACACACAAAAGTATCTTTTTTTCAAAGTTCGTATATGTTAAAAATTAAACTAGGAAGGTATGATATCACAGTACACGTTCAAATGTGAGGCTTAATTTAGAATCAAAGAGATCATACAGTATAAACAGAGTTGATTCTAAGTCCCCTGATATTGTATTGACTGGAATTTAGTACAACAGTAAAAAAAATGTAAAAGGCTAAGAAATTAAATGTTGTAATGTTCGTAAGTCTGAGCACTCAAGATATGTTAGGCACAGTGGGATGAGATGCACTGATGTTTCTTCTATGGCGAAAACCTAGAAAGAGAAAAAAAGTTTGACTTCCAGATCATATGTTTAGTATCATTGATATCATATAAAACAGTTTTTCGTTTTTTATTAGTTTTGTGTATCTTCTACTTTCTAGGAATAAAAAAAATGTTTAGTTTAAGTAAAAAATTTGAAATTTAAAGTAAAGAATTTGAAATTAAGGTTACCCAAGCTATAAATGCTAACAGAAGCACACATACACAGGGAATCAGATAAATTTTGTAACCAACAGTTTTTGTCCAATAAATTTTGTTTTTTTTGCAAAAATTCTGATGCTTAATTTAGTACGTTTTAAATTTAGTATGAAAATACGCATCAAGAAAACATAGACAAACAGTTACTTTTTTAGTAAAAACATCAGAATCTGCAACAACAAAAATATATATAAAAAAAAAAATCTGTTTTGAATCTGTCAGCTTTGGTTTTGGATAAGCCATATTTGTCTGAGCACTGCCTTCCATGGGTGAAATTATTTTCACCCATGGCATGCCATAATGCTGCTGAAGGCTTAAATGCCGCTTTAAATTCCATTTTTTAGCAAAAAGATTGTCTTTCACCCTATTTATCTATTTTATTTGCTGGGTAAAACATCTTTTTTTTTGTATAAAGTTAGAGATTTTTTTTCATAATTTATTGCTTAAAACGCGGACACTAGATCTTAGGTTTCAACCTAAAATTAACTTGATTGGTTTCAGGATTACCTTGTATAAATCATACTTAAAAGGATGTCTTGAGCAATTGCAGTTTGATGCTACTGGTTTTAATGGGAAATAATACTTTCTGGACAGCCTTTACTTAATGCTTTAAAGAAAGTAATCGAGCCAAATAAATAGAAGTTTTGAATAGGCTTAAATATTGGTTCCATAAGATCTGAGTAAGTTTTATTTGCCTAGCTTAACTACTTTCTTAAAATATCAAAGATAGTTTTGTGGAGATTTGTTTACATAATGTGGTTTCTATTTACAAATTTTAGGGAGATTTTAATTTCTGCAAATTAGTGGATTAGATCCTTGTTCAATCAAGTTAGTACACAACCTATACTTTGTACAAAAAATTTGAAGCAAGCATTTAAGCCTCGCTTTGTTTGGCTAAGCATATTGGTCTGAGCACTGTTTCCATGGGTGAAATTATTTTTCCAAGAACTCGTTCCCTTTAAAACTAATAAACCAAGCTGAAATTACTCTAGATTGACTTTGCAGGGAATAGATTTGATCTTGGGAAATATATATATATATAATATATATTATATATATATATCTATATATATATATAGTTATATATATATAAATATTATGTATCAGTATAGGGCGTGACTTTGGTAGTCTATAATTTGAATTTCTTGATCTGTACTGTCATCAATATATGTTTTGATTACTGGAACCTTTTCTCTGATGAGGTTAAACTAAAATCATGGAGAGCTCGCAAAAGCTTTTTGACATGTAAAATGTCCTCATTATGTATCAGGTGGAATTTGCGAGTGTATCATTTAATGAAGTGTGGCATAAACTCTCTCCTGTTTGATGTTCAGAAATGTCAGTGCATTCAGTGGAAGCTTCTGGCCCACACATTGCTGCCCAAGAGTAGCAATCTATATTAGCTTGAAACAATTTTTTTTTGTTCTAAATAAATGTTTTGACTGCAGCACAAGGTCTATACCCTTTGTAGAGTGATAAAACAGGATATCGTATCTTGACAGTTAACCAAGGACAAATACCTAGCATTGTGCAAATGAGAACATTGTTAATAGCAAATTAAATTGTCTACTTAAGTTAACCAGGTAAAAAAAAAGCTGGAATACAGCAAATCGTCAGTTGGGTATCAAAAGGTCATATCTCCATAATTATAAATTTGAGTAAGAGCAAAAAAAAAAAAACTACAACTTTTTTATTTACCCTCTGATAAACTGTAAAACAAAAACGGAGGGATATGCATTGAATTTTTCATATCAATGTTTTTTGTTTTATAGTTATCAGAGGTGAAATAAAAAAGTTGTAAGGTTCTTTTTGCTCTTATGAAAACTTAAAATTATGGAAGTTCAATCTTTTGATACATGACTGACAAAATGTTACCTAATACAATGAGTAATCCCATGATAATGAGAAACCTTGGTTGTACCCAAAGCTTAAAAAAAATCGCAATTGTAACATGAGTTTTTCAATGGGGATACCATTCTTTACAATATTGTTGGATCCACGTGAACGTGCAATATAGGAGACTATAAGACACGCAACACTCACATGCACCATCAAAAATAAAAATGTTGCATAAATTGTGTTTATATTTTCAGTGGCCTTGGTGAGACCCAATGTCAAAGAAAGTGGCACTACAAAAATTTACAGTTGCATTCATAGTACAAAAATAAAATTTGTGGGAAGGATTATAAAGCATTAATTATGGTCCAGAAAATATTTTCAGTTCTCACTCCAAGTATAAAAGGATTTCCAAAAATTAATAAATTTCCTTCCTCTTTTTTCTTTCAAAAATTGAATTCAGTTTGTGACACTGCAGTCATAGTACAATAAAAAAAAATTGTGGGAACAATTATAAAGCATTAAATAAGGCCCAGAAAATGTTTTCAGTTCTCAATCCAATTATAAAGTATTTTTTCCAAAAATAAATGGAATTTTAGTTTTTAGTGAATCCCAGTTGCCAGTCTTATCACATAAAAGATTTTTGGGAAGGGATTATAAAGCAGAAATTAAGACCCAGAAAGTGTTTTCAAGTTCTAACGGCTATTATAAAGTTTAGTTGAGGGTTTTTACTACAGGTAGGAACTTAAGCAACTTGAAAGATGCAGGAAGCTGAGCATGATATGCTTGCAGATAATAAAAGGAACCTTCTCTTTTCTCAGGGTGAAAGACTAGCATCCATATGACTGAACAAGTAGACAGAGTTCTTCCAGCTCCCAACTCATTCATGGCACAAAATTTGACATCAATCATTACTTTGCTCATCTGATGCTGCGCTAGCTTGACTTCTTTGCCTTTTTATTTTAGAAATAATACTGTTATTCCCAAATGTTTGTTTTCAACTAGGTTTGGCCATTATAGTTCAAAACCTTTGACATGTTAAAGTAACCTATCAAAGTTTTTTAGTATCCAAAGTTAAATGCCCCCAAAATATAACTGCAAATGCCATTTTAGGTCAGTATAGCTCTCATAACATGAAGAACAGCAGTTTTTTCTACAGATGATAATACAAAATGTTGGTTCAACAACCGCAAACGATTGTTTTGAGAAAATACTAGTTTAAAGAACAATATCACAAAATAGCCTCAGTTTCACAATTTTCAGTTCACATAACCCTTTCCCATGATATTAACTTCGAGCTTAAACAAATGCACATGTACTTACCAATATAACTAAATGAAAACAGAAAATTTTAAAAAAGTATTTTTTCTGTATCACTGAGGAGAGAAAAGCAATCACTGTAGCTAGGCTAGTCTCGCTTGCCAGTAAATCTTGGAACACGAAAATCTGGTTAGGGAAATGATATATAATATAAATATATATATATATATATATATATATATAATATATATATATTATATAAATTATATATATATATCTATTAGACCCCGGCGCCGCGCCGATGAGAGAAGACCGGTGGCGGCGGGGCCAAAACAGCGCGCCGCCGCCGCGCCGCCGGTAAGATGTCGGTGGCGCGCCGCCGACGAGATCAATGTTGACCGCAAACATTAATTTTTTCATCAGTCTTTCTCAAATCACAGCTTAAATTTACAACAGATTCAAGCCTATTCATGAGTTCAAAAATTCACAAGTCGCTGGCTGGAAACTGGTCTTCTTCGTTATTCATCAAGAGAAGTATGAATCTGGTAGAAACGAAATGGCTGTGGCGTTTCAGAACCCTTGCATAATACGAGTAGTTGAAGTATCTATTAGCTATGTATTCTTAACATAAATAATTATCAAAATTAGTATGGTTTTTTTTCATCAAGCATTACTGCATACAAAACTTCAAATACCATATCACAGAATTTGTCAGTTATCTGGGTAAAAACTTTGAATATAACTTTGAACTTAGAAGCTTAATTTTTTCATAATGCCCTTTGCCTATATCTGTTTTGTCACTTTTAAAACAGTTGAAATGAGCGACTTTGATATTGATTATTTTTTTTTACTCTTTTGGATTCCTAAGCCTTCTTGTATTAAAAACTGGTTTTTAATAACAATTTTGAAAAAAATGCATTTTAAAGGTTTTTTTGGCTTCTTTATAGAATATATGTCATGTAGGCAAAGGCTGAACTGCTGCTTTTTTATTGCTTTTGGCTGCTCTTCAGGATATTATTCATTTATTCTTTTGGGGATTCATTCCAAATTATAAACTCATAAATACCTAATATCAGTCAAATTATAAACTGCACCTAAAAGGAGTAAATTTATCAAATTGAAAAATACATGATGAACACCTCACCTGAGAACATTTCAATTACAATGAAAAAAAAAAACACTTAATGGTTTATTCGGTATGAAGAAAAATGAAGTGCCATCTATTTTCTTAGGTAAAAAATGAAAAGCGTATCCGTTTTAAATGTAATTAAATGAAATAATATGCAGACTGAAGTAGCTCCAGGAAGATGTTGAGATTTTCCTCCTAGTTTGTCACTTTTAATCTAAGCAAAATGTTAGGACACTTAGTATCAGTTATTGAGTTTAAGCTTTGATTTCCAAATGCTCACAAAAATTACCAAATTTAAAAAAGTCGCAACAACAAGTCACCTGTGGTCAAAATACCCAAAGACTCCTCTTTGATCCCCACCCAGGCTCAAAGCTTTGCTATGGTTATATCCATGGAAATCTCCAAAGAGTTTCTTTTTAAAATAGCTTTCAAGCGTAGTTAGGGGTATTTAGCCTCTTTTGCTTTTCTTCAAAGCTTTGAAAAAAGTGTTATAATATTCCAAATGTTACATTTGTTATATTTGTGCATATTTTTGGTAATCATTTATGGGGTGATCAAATTTTTTAAACCACTGTAGATATGTAAGAACGTTGAAACATCTAGTACCCTGAGGTCATAAGACTCCTCCTTGAACCTCCCAAATTGAAAGGTTTATATATATATATATATATATATATATATATATATATATATATTATATATATATATATATATATATATATATATATATATATATATATATATATATATATATATATATATATATATATATATATATATATATATATATATAATGCTTTTTACACTAGAATTCTAGACTGTGGGCTTTAAGCTATCTTGGAAAATGATTAGACCCAAGAAAAGTGTTTTGAGCTTCATGTCTCTGCTAAATCCTAACTTATAAGGTATTTAGCAGATGGCTGAGATGTTGAAAAACCATCTCAAATCAAAAAAAAAAATTCCAATACAGCTATAAATCCCACTCAAATTAGTGGAATCCATAATTCTAGGGAGCTTATGGTTATATTCAGATGCCAGGTGGGGCAGAAAATGCCTGGTCCTGCTACAACATCAAGATGAAGAAGAAATCACTCAAATTATTTTTTTGAAAAGTCATAGAAAAGTAAACTTGAAACACAATTAAGGAAAAACAATCTATTCTAAAGTTTAGGTATACTATCTTCTATGCCATTTTCTAAGCCTTAGAAATAGGCTGTGAGTAGTGATAAGACCTGGAAAACACCTTAGTTTTGAGGCCTAACTTATGTTCTTGATTCATTCATGGAATTTTCCTAACTCCAACACCTTCCAAAGTAACAAAAGGCTCATCTTCTAGTAATTATCAAAAGTCTTGGCAAAGTCCAGCAGCAGTAGGTCAAATGGGTGCCTAATCACTATCAGTCAGTAATTATTTCATGCTGGAGTAATTATTTTATGCTGGTTGAGTATAAGCATTGACCATATGTTCAAGTATCTTAACAATAGCTAATGTTAGGCCAATAGGTTAATAATTATCAGATTTGATGCAGTCCCCTTTCTTGAACATGCAAACAATTTTTGTATCTTAACAATATCTTAACAGTATCTTAACAATAGCTAATGTTAGGCCAATAGGTTAATAATTATCAGATTTGATGCAGTCCCCTTTCTTGAACTTGCAAACAATTTGCAATGTGTCCCCTTTCAGTCACTTGCAAACAATTTGGCTAGTTTGACAAAAGAAAAACAGTTTGACATTCCTGCCTGACGGATCAATATACAGCACATGGCCTAGCTTAATAAATATTCACACTATGTTTTAGGTAAGTGCAATTTTTCTTTCTACTGATTGATTTGCTGTTTGTTATAAAATAATAAAGAAGGAGTTTTACTGCTGAAAAATATGGTTGGAATTCATAGATTGGGCTGTATGTTTATCTACTGAGGGGGGATGGGGGTCAAATAATATACCTTTAGATGTGAGATAAGTAAGAAGCCTATTTATGATTGTCTCAAGGCAGTTTTCAGGATTTTGTGTAACTTTTTTTGGTACTTACATGTTATAGCAACCACACCCAAGAAGTGAAGTTAGGTCAATCCTAATGAAATATACCAAAATATGATGAAAATATAAGACTTTAGTAACAAAATTATGGAAACTACAACAGAGAATTATGGAAAGCAGGTTGCCCAGAGCACATTAAATTAAATAACTAACCTAACCAACTCTATATATTAAATATATAATTAAAATATACCTGTATAGTAGTTTATCTCACTGAGATTAAGTCAATTATCTCCAAATGCAGACAGAGATATTGGTTTTACTCAGATCAAGAACTTGAGTATGGTCACTATAACTTGTAAGTACCCTATTTTCTAATAAGGAAAAGAGTCAGTTTAAAGACTCAAAATGAAGATCTGATGGGCCAAAAATTATTATATTCAGAAAGATCACAAAAAGATGCAAAATAATTTATGTATAATGTTGCCTGCCAAATAATGGGAAAAAAAAACTAAACTTAGGCCTACCCAGAAATCTACCCAGGTAAATATTTTGATTAACAGAGTATTCAGATAGCTAAAAAACAAACTTACTCCTAAAATCAGAATTTCATCCTGAATCCAAACATGACATTCATTTCCATTACAAATTCAATTTTAACCTAACCTATCTGTCCTAACCTTACTGAAATACATAGCCCATATTATAAATTTGCCATGTACCTATTGATTCTTAATTTTGTCACCATCAATACAATTTACAGGTAAACTAGTTTGAACAAGATTGATGCAAATACAGGTAGGCCTATACAATCTGGATCTAAAATAAGAGAAAAGGGCCTCTAAAGCAGCAGTCACCAACTTGTGTTCCATGAAAACGTTTAGGTGGTCCACAAAGAAAAGGAACCATTATTAAACAATGTCTATTTTTTGTATTTCATTAACATAAGAAAAAAAAATAATTAAGGAAACTTATCATAGATCAAAAAATAAAAGTTATGTTTAATATTATAAAGCTTTATTGCAACTGAAGAAGGTTAAACAAAATTGACATGAGGTTTTGTTGGCACATTAACTATTTCTGCTGCTGTACATTATTGAACCAGCATATGTCTATGACTGGATGTATTCCCTTTTGCCTTTCTATTTCAGTGAACAATTTTCTGCAAAAAAAGTTTCACTGTCTTTCAATTTTCAATCCAGTATTAGTTTAGTCCCTATGAGACCCTACACGATCCTGATTTTCTAAGGCCTGGCATAAGCTCTTTAAAAGTAAACTAATACTTATGTGAGCAAGTGCTCTCAAAGTTGAAACATGTCAAGAGCACAGCTATCAATTGGAAAATTATTTAATCAATGGAATTTCCTGAAACTATTGAGTGAGGCAAGGGAATATTATGGACTTCTTTGGAGAAAGTAAAGATAAAGTGATGAAAATAGCAATAAGTCAGCTGATCAGTGAACCATCCACAGTTCTTGTCAGACAACATTACATAGAACATTCAAAAAGGAAGCAAAAAAACACAAAATACAATGCAGACTACCTGAAATTTGGATTTATCAAGAACTGGGTAGTGAGCTGAACCCATGGCTTATTTGTATTATTTATCATGAAAGTTTATCTAACGCTGCCATGAAACCATCAAAACCTAAAATTCACTTGCCACCAAAACACCCATATTTTTTTACAAATGACTTGAATATTTACAAACAGCATATGAAGGTATGAAAAAGCAAATAGGGGCCTTAGAAAATGAGGTTGCTGAAGATAAGTCCCTATTAATAGCTTCCTACTTGATAGCACTCCAAATTGCATGGAATAAAAAACCATATACAATTAGAGAAGACTAATTCAAATCTTGTATATTACATGCCTCTGAAGCTGTTTTGGGAAAACAGGCTATCCAAAAACTGGGGTTAATTCTTATATCTGCTAACATTTTCAGGAGCAGAATTGAAGGAAGTGTTGAAGATATTAAAAATCAAGTTAGAACAATGGGAAAAAATGCACCATTTTATTCAATTCAACTTGATGATTCTATAGATGTCAGTAACAAAGCACTTGTCCTTTGCGTTGTAAAGGTTGAGTTTCAAGAATAATATAAGAAGACTTTTTTTCCATTCATGCTGAGGTAAGATTACTATCAAGGGGCAAAATCCTGAGCCAACTGTTTGTCTTGCATTATAGATTTTTTTGCAGCAGCAAAATAAACAGAAATTTCAAGGACTCTCATTCAATGATGAGTGGGTAGCCAAGCTGGCATACTTGGCAGATATTTTTTCCTAACTAAATGAGCATAATATATCACTTTAAGGACAACTTAAGGACATGTTTACATTATAAGGAAAGATAGACAGTGTTTGAAAGAAAACCACTGTAGCAAATGCAGTTGGCATGTAATCATCAACAAATTTTGATGAACATATGGAATAGAAGGATCTCATCCATCTAGGGGTATCCATGACTATTGAACAGCATTTACAGTCACTGGAATAACATTTTGATTTTTACTACCCAAGGGAAGTAGATCCCAGACCTGGAAATATGTGGATAATACATCCACTTGTATCTAACATAAAATAGGACAAAACAAGCATGAACAAAACAGAAAGCCTCATAGATCTTTCTTGTGATAATAGTCTCAGGTTAAAACAAGTCCTCTTTATCAAGACCTCATTTCCGCTCTCTCTACTACTACTACTAACAACTCACCACAGCACCAAGCCGCCTGAGGCCAACACAGCTATGCACGCTCCTCCTCCACCCCAATCTATTCAAAACCTCCCTTTTTACACCCGCCCACGAAGTTCCCATTTCCTTTAAATCTTACTTTATGACGTCCTCCCACCCCAGATGGGGACAACCTGCTTTCCATTTAGCCCTAGATGGTTGGCTGAAAAGAACAATCTTTGGCAATCTGTCATCCTTCATCCGCACAATGTGCCCTAGCCACCTCAACCTTTCTTTCATTAGGGTAAGACACCCAGTAGTCGGCCACCTGCCTATTCTTGGACAGAATCTTTTATACTATTTTAATGACCAATTTACAATGACCCGTTTGTATGTCCGAGTTTAGGCAGAATTGTCACTTGTTAGTAAATTCAAAAATAGGAGGCGCTGTACAAGTGAAACTATTTAAATTAGTAACCTTCTTGTTCAGAAATTCTTCAGAAATTTTTTGATACAAAAATTAAGTTTCTAGGTGGTATAATACAGTAATTAGAGTAGTTTAAATGTCAAAAAGTTTTCAAAGTGATTAAAGTGTCCGACTACTGGGTGTCTTACCCTATAGCCCTAGAGAGTGGTATTGAACCACATTTTTTGTATAGCCTATTGTTTGAAATACGGTCAGTCAGCTGGGTACCCAGAAAAATCCTTAAGCAATTTCTCTGGAAAACATCTAGCAAATCTTTGTCCGCTTTTCGGAGCGTCCATGCTTCAGAGCCATATTTGACCACTGTCATCACTGTAGCTTCTAATATTCTAATCTTGGTTTGCAGACTTATCTTCCTATTCTTCCAGACTTTTTTAACTGTGAAAAAACACCCTGAGCCTTGCCTATTCTATATTTAACATCTTCACTGCTCCCACCATCTTTACTAATAATACTACCAAGGTAAGTGAAGCTGCCCACCTGATCAAGCTTTTCATTTCAATCTTCTCAAAAATGAATACCCATTCATGAGTGAGAAAGCTGCAAAAATTTTTACTCAATTTTCAGCTACATATTTATGTGAAACAAACATTTTCATCTGTGAGAGTAATTAAACCTCAGTACCACTCTTGGCTTGAGATCAGTGCAGCTCTTTGTCTTGGAGTAGTATCATTGAAACTGAATCTCCAAATTCATGATGTCAAAAATACAAGAGCAACCATCACACTAAAAACTTTGTTTTTTTTCTTAAAAAATAATTAATATATATATATATATATATATATATATATATATATATATATATATTATATATATATATATATATATATATATATATATAGACTAATATAGATATAGACTAATATAGTTAATAGTATATACACTATTAATTATATTAAAACTTTTCTAATTATCATATATTTACAGCACATTTCATTTCCAAACCTATATAAGTGGTCCACCAAATAAAAAAATTATATTTTGTGGTCCATGAATGTCTAAAGGTTGACAACTGTTGCTCTAAAGGGCCTAAAATTAAATTCATGATGGAAACAAATGTCATATTTGGATTCAGGATAAAATTCTGATTCTGCAGGTAAGTTTGTTTCTTAGCTGTTAATTGAAATATTTACCAAAATCTCCCTCTTTTTTTGCAGTTTAATTTCAGTCTTACCCTTGGCTACAAAGTAAATTTAGTGCGTATTCAATCCCTAACCTACATTGGCTAACAAAGCTTAAATAATCAAAATGGTGAAGACAAATACTGTTGAACAATTTAGTTTTTAGAGTTTTTAGAGAATTTAGAGTTTCAAGCAGATCAAAGACAAACACTTATTGGATTATTTTATTATAAGATGGGGGAATTAAATTTATACAACTAAATTTAGTTGTAAGCTATGTCTCTAGCTAAGTCTTAACTCTGTCCAAGAACAAGTAAAGCTTTGACTTGGTGTGAAACAAAGCAAATTCTAAGCACTCTAGGTTTGGTAACTTTGTGTAAGAATAAACTACTGGCTCACAAGAAAACAAGCTAAGTTCTGAATTGGTACAAAAGCTATTTCCTGAATTGGTGGGAAAACAGGTTAAATTTGCACAACAAAAAGTCATAACTAGATGTAAAAACAAGTAAGTGCTGAGTTGTCTGATTTGGTAAATCAATCTCAAGGATTACATCAACTATAAAACTTCGATGCCTGATAGTGCTGTACCCTAGCAAACTCTGAAACGTAGGTAGTAAGCACTTCACAATTCAGTGAAGTTGTGAAGGTAGTAAGCCTAAATTTGTAGAATAGTGGGTCTCCAAAAGCAGACATGCTAGAACATAAAGAAATGCATTTTTAGATTGCTAATGTTTTGGCTAAAGTTGCATTTACAGCAATTTATCCTCAACCCCTCTGATGGTCCTATATACAGCCTAATGATATAGGCAGTCAAATTAAAATAAGAATTCACTTCCATCAGCAATAGTTGCAAGTACCACAGTCTAGTCTTTCAAAAGTAGTTTAGCCTCTACAGATTTATATACTAGATCTTATCACAATCCATTTTGAGAATATTTTTACTTTTGTATTAGCTGATTGGTGACCAGTATGTTTTTCAGTTATTTTGTAGGCTTACTTTTTTGGTATGTTTCAATTATTATTAGATATGTTTCAGTTAGTTTGGTATGCTACTGTGTGTTTCAGTTTTTATGTTTTCAGTATGTGTGTTTACTGTATGTTTATGTTATGTTGTCAACATTGTCATAGGCTTGTATTTTTGACATCATGAATTTGGACAACCCTTGGGGCAAGGGTTTTAAGTTATGCCCTGAGGGCATATAAGAACGATGTTGGCACAATGTACTATGTATTATTTTTTTCTTTTAGAGAAGGGCACTTCATATGGAAGGGGTCGTCATAGAAGCTTTAAAAGGGGCTCATTCAATTGGAAATTGAGAGTTCTAGTGCCCTTTTAATAGTCAAAAGTGATTGGATGGCAACTAGCACCCCTACCCCCATGCCCATCATTCCCCCAAAATTTTGAGATAGCCATTTTGTTCAGCATAGTTGATTTCCAGATAGAAAATATGTTTTTGAGAATGCCACTCCCCCACAACTCTCAGGGCAAGGGTTTTAAGTTATGCCCAGGGGGCATATAAGGTTTTTATAGAAGGCATTGTTATAGAAACTTCAAAAAAGGCTCATTTGATTGGATATTCAAAGGGCTAGTTCCCTTTTTAATAGTCAAAAGTGATTGGAGGGCAACTAGCCCCCCCCATGCCCATCATTTCCCTAAACACATCCAATCAAAATTTTGAGATAGCCATTTTGTTCAGCATAGTTGATTTCCAGATAGAAAATATGTTTTTGAGGAGGACACTCCCCCACAACCCTCAGGGCAAGGGTTTTAAGTTATGCCCTGGGGGCATATAAGGTTTTTAAAGAAGGCATTGTCATAGAAACTTCTAAAAAAGCTCATTTGATTGGAAATTCAAAGGGCTAGTTCCCTTTTTAATAGTCAAAAGTGATTGGAGGGCAACTAGGCCCCCCCCCACACCCATCATTCCCCAAAAACAGCCGATCAAAATTTTGAGATAGCCATTTTGTTCAGCATAGTTGATTTCCAGATAGAAAATATATTTTTGAGGAGGCACTCCCCCACAACCCTCAGGGCAAGGATTATAAGTTATGCCCTGGAGGCATATAAGGTTTTTATTGATATAGAAACTTGAAAAAGGGCTCATTCAATTTGAAATTCAAAGGGATAGTACCTTTTTTAATAGTCAAAAGTGATTGGAGGGTAACTAACCCCCCTCTCATGCCCACCTTTTCCCCAAACACATCCAATACGAATTTTGAGATAGCCATTTTGTTCAGCATAGTTGAAAGTTTTCAGATAGAAATTATGTCTTTGAGGATGACAACGCCTCCCCAACAGCCCTCAGGGCAAGGATTATAAGTTATGTCCTGGAGGCATATAAGGTTTTTATTGAAATCTTTGTCATAGAAACTTGAAAAAGTGCTCATTTATATTGAAATTCAAAGGGATAGTAGCCTTTTTTAATAGTCAAAGTGATTTGAGGGCAACTAGCCCCTGTCTCACACCTACCTTTTCCCCAAACACATCCAATCCAAATTTTAGATAGCCATTTTACTCAACATAGTTGAAAGTTTTGGAAATTATGTCTTTAAGGATGACAACCCCTCCCCTCACAGCCCTCAGGGCAAGGTTTTAAGTTATGCCCTGGATCATATGAAGTTTTTATTGAAAGCATTGTCATAGACACTTCAAAAGGACTCATTCAATTGGAAATTGAAAGGGCTAGTGCCTTTTTTAATAGTTGAAAGTGATTGGATAGCAACTAATACCCCTCTCACACCCACCATTTTCCAAAACACATCTAATCAAAATTTTGCAAGCCAAACTATAAAGTCTTAAAAAACAAAAAGATTTAAAGTATTATTTTCTTTTTCCCTGAAAAGACTATGTCAATATAAATGAACAGAAATCAATTTAAAAAACTTTTTTCACAAAATAGGTTTTTCAAAGAAAAGTAAAGAACTCCATTAAACAAAAAATTAGCAAAAATAAAATCAAATAATCTACCAAGTGTGAAACTACCACAAATCAGCATCAATAAATAAATGAAACCCAAAACAAACAGAAATTACAATAATTGACCAAGTCAAACTCAAAACAAGAAAAAATAACATAAGTTGGGTGCAAAACCCCTATGCCTTCCCAAGGCCAGAACAAAATTTGCACTTTACTAAAAAAAAATACAAATGAATGTGCATTGTCAGTTTGATAGGCTATATATAGGCTATACTGATATTTAGTAATCCAAATGTTTATATTATTTGATTTATTAAAGTTATAAAAGTACAAACATTTATATTTTTTATACCTCTAAATATATCCAAATCAGGGTATAGGCTATATTTGCACATCAGGGGGGTGGGAGCAAAATTTATTTGTGATGTAAATGAAGGTTATATTTAGAATCAGAATGCAATTTTGTGTGTATATTTGCACATTAAGGGGGTGGGGTATATACTCTGTATGTGTATGTATATTTATAGCAATAGGCTATTTTGTATTTTTGCCACTGCTTTTTCTTTAAACACATGCTATGTCATTAACTAACAACAGCTGGGATGAATGCTATCTATAAAAACAATTATTGAACAATTTATAGCAGCAATTTCAAAAGATTTATGCATTGCATTTCTAGGGTGGAGAAAATTGTAATTTTTTCTTTTAAGTTGGAATAAGAAGGAAAAAAGAGGATAGGTTTGATGATAAAGGTTCTCCTGTTGCTTAATATGTTAACTAGGATCATCATAGGTACACATTTTGGTCAATATATACCAAATCATATTATTGAGTTTCAAATAAAGTGGATACACCATTTGATGCCTTTTTTTTATGCTGATTACGAATATAGCTAATAAGCATTTCTATCGGAAATGAATTTCAGCCCCCCCCCCTATATAGGCTATACCTAACCTAACCCTGAATTGGCATATATAGGGGCTGAAATTCATTTCTGATAGAAATGCTTATTATATTCATAATCAGCATAAAAAAAGGCATTGAATGGTGTATTCACTTTAGTCCTAACTCAATAATATGATTTGGTATATATTGACCCATATTTTAAAGTAAGAATTGTTTTCTTAACATGTCTCTTTATGAGGAGGAACAATTCTAAATTTATACCCTAATTTAGCCAGTATACCCTTCCCAGAAAGTTTCATTTTCCTAACCTAACCCCTTTCCAGGATAGCCAAAAGAAGCTAAAGTAGAATTTTACCATCTAGGGCTAAAAAATGGGACCAAGGTCACAAATGTGACTTCAACCATAAAATTGCAATAGGCTATAGCCTAAGCTAAAATGCCTCTTTTTGTTATAGCATATCCCCTCTGGAAAGCCTCCATATTACAAGCTTATCAGCAGTTTTAACTTGCCTACATGAAATAAAATTAAAAAAAAATGCTATAAAGTTATTCAACTTACTTAGTTACTTCAGTTAAGTAAGGAAACAGGCGGCCAT
This sequence comes from Artemia sinica, assembly GCA_027921565.1. Lineage (NCBI taxonomy): Eukaryota > Metazoa > Arthropoda > Branchiopoda > Anostraca > Artemiidae > Artemia > Artemia sinica. The sequence goes on along the minus strand of CM051257.1, from coordinate 77,839,759 downwards.
TGAGCATCTCTGAGTAATTGCTGTTGTGTTCAGAAATTTACTTTTCTTGTTTACATCCCATTGCATGTTGTAAGAACGAGAATAAAGAAGATGGCAATGACGATTAAGGAAAAGTGAGAAATTATGAACTTAAATAAGCAAGTTTTTCGATTGAAAGGAAGTAGTAACTTTAAAACTTAAAACATAAAAAATTATTTTGTATTTAAAGCAATTGGTCCCTTCTTAATCTTCTACTTTTTACGTGAAGATTTTTTAGTGATCCACCGACAATTTTTATGAGGGCAAGTGTCTCTTTACCAATTGTATATTTAAACTTGTGAACAGAAAATTATGCTGTTTAAAGCAAATACAAATCAACAACCTTTTCCATTCTTCCATTTATCCGACTACGATTACCCTTGTTCTTATATGGCAAAAGTCACTGAAATGTTTATGTGCCAAGAGCCCCTTGCCGAAAACCAACTGGTAACGGCCAATTGCAAAGCAGGCCCTCGTATGAATTTTTTGGTGCTTTTTACTGTCAGTATTCCCAACAATTTTTATTTTATTTCTAAAAAAACAAAGTTATTAACTTTTGCTTCGAGAAATGTCAATAATTCATTTGACATTTATCAATACCTAGCATCATTTTTATATATTCCTGAAAAAGGCTTATGCAAGCTGTTCCTCTCACTCAGACTATCTGTCTTGGCTTTTTCTCCAAAAAGCCATAGATTCATGGCAACAAGAATTGATTTTGAATTTAATTAAAGTATTATTTGTTTTTATTAAATGATTTTCAGTTGAACACTTGTTCTCAGGATGTTGGGAACAAAATGTCAAACTTTAGGGTAAAGAGAGATGATTAAAAAACAGATAGCCTCTTTCATGCGGAATAATTTCTGTCTTCCTTAATATTTGATATCACTCTTTGCTTTCATACAAAAAACTTTCATTTTTGCTTGTTACATTCGCTCTTTCCCTTCAAAACTGTAAGTACGCCAGTTTATGGCTATATTGCAGTCTTTTCACTTGAGGTACGATTTTCGTTGCACTTCTTTAAGTATTTTTAACCGACTGTCTTCCAGAATTATTTTGATGATACCGGCATTATGAAAAATGGTTTGCAACAGGCAAACATACGCAAAAAAATACAGTTTTTTATTGTTTATGTAACCCTGAATTTTTCCTTGTCCGCAAATGTATATCTTTGTCAAGAGGTAAGGACGTCCTAAATATTTTAGCTGACGATAGTACCTTTGGAATTGTTGTCATGACAGAGCTTGAGATCCTTATCAAATTGATAGTTTTGTCGGACAGAGTAGTTCTATGGTCCAAAATTAAGGGAAGCTTCCAAATTTCTTCCTGAATTCCTCATGCTTGCTCAGAACTTCGGAAATTCATGTTTCAAAGTTTTTCGTTTTTGTTTTTAATTGATCTAATGATCCCTATGTCCAGTTCCAATAATTTTCATTACAATATTTGTGATTCTGGTAACATTTAAATTCCTTTCAGCCTATCAGTCAGATCAGATTTCAATTCCCTGACTACTTCTCTTGCTACCTGGAATACTTTGTTCTAGCCGGCTAAATACTGTCACTGGTTTGGTAATTACAAACAAGTGTAGAATAATTTTTGATCTTTGGATAATTTAATTTTAATTTCTTATTTTAATTTCTTATCCAGCATGTTTTTTCATGCAACCATGCAATTGGTGTTTCTGAGTCACGATGGAATTGTGTTTTATTGTTTATTGTGGATTGCATTTTAATCCGGCATGGTTTTCAGCAAGTAGTCAGTGGAGGGTGGCTTCCTATCATTTATACAATCTTTTTTAGTTTGCGTGTTTTGTTTTATTGTTTTTCTTTCTCCCATCATTTCATGCCACATGAAGTTACGGTGCTATAAAATGTTGTATGTATATAAATCTGTATATTGTAACGGAATAAATATTTTTACATCTGTTTTATTTATATAGGACTGTTGAGCTATTCACAGAAATATATAAGAAAAACAAGCTTTTTCAACTGAAAGTAAGGAGTAACATTAAAACTTAAAACGAACCGAAATTATTACGTATATGAAGGGGGTTGCCTCTTCCTCAGTACCTCACTATTTACGCTAAAGTTTTTTTGTATTTTTAAAATAAGCGTTTTATTGTTCCATTTAAACAACCATTGCGTTTCAGGAGTCATTCTTAAAGAATTGGAACACAATACAAACTTTCAACTGTGATGAACAAAATGGCTATCTCAAAATTGTAATCGGAGGATTTTTAGAAAAAAAGGGATGGGAGAGAGGGCTAAGTTGCCCTCCAATATTTGTGTTCACTTAAAAAAGGCACTAGAACTTTTAATTTCCGTTCGAATGAGCCCTCTCACAATATTCTAGGACCCTTGCGTCGATACGATTACCCCTGGGGATACAAACACGCATTCGCGATGTTTCTTCTGGCAAAAAAACTACAAATTCCGCATTTTTGCTCATAGAAGCTTGAAACCTCTACAATAAGGTTTCTAATACGCTGAATCTGATGGTGCGATTTCCATTAAGTTTTATGACTTTTAAGGGGCGTTCCCCCTTTTTTTTGAAAATAAGGCTTATTTTTTCAGGCTCGTAACCTTTGATGGGTAACACTAAACTTAATGAAACTTATATATTTGAAATAAGCATAAAAATTCAATTCTTTTGATATATCTATATGTATCAAAGTCAATCATTTTAAACCTCTGATTTTTTTTTTTTTGAGAAGTCAAAGTTCACGTTCTTGTAACAGTTGAAGCCTTTTTACCAAATTTTTATGTACTATTAAAAAAAACCGAAAATCTTCTATTGCCTCGATTGCACTAGCATCCTTTCAAGCAACATAATCTTAGGATAAAAATGGTGAAGCGGGCATATAGTTTACCACATAAGTTTACTCAAAAGTGACAAAGACTTAATTTGAAAAGCTCTAATAGTGCTTAACTAATAGGGATTATAGTAACGTATAATCTGTGCATATACTTATTGATCTACATATTAAAGATACTGCACTGACATTTTTAATTCAGTAGGTTTTTTTTATGTTTTTTAAGATTTATATTATGTTGCAATAAGAATTATAGTGACTTGGACTATGATTTTTGACTGTGAATTGAAATCTGGCTGTATGGTAATTAAGCAATGACAGGCTCTATTTTTGTGTGTCTGGTGTTGAACTTTTTGCGGCTGCATGTAGCGAAAGAAAAGGACTCAATCATTAAAGTTGCTGCAAAGTTTGTTGGAAAAGAGGCAATTAAGCATGCGATCGAGATGTGCAAAAATGCTTTTCAAGTGGACATTTTTGAAAAGCGGAGAGGTTCGCACCCTGCTATGTCTTTCCTGTCAGATATTTATGAATTAATTAGTGGTCTAATGCAACGCGATAAGCCTCCACCGCTTTTTATCATCTTGGAACCCACAGACGTGCCATCGTTTCCAAATGATGTGCCTACGATTGTGGCTTCACGCTTAATTAAATATTCCTGAGGCCCTTTGTACGGGGAGGTCCTTCTTAAGCTCCGGACGCACAAAGCTATTGCTACGATGACTCCCTCCACAATTAGCGCACTTAACAATCTGAGATGAACATGCTTGGTCTTTGTTAGTGTGATCACCTCCACATTTATTACATTTAACAGGGTTCTTACAGTCCATTGAGAAATGCCCAAATCCTTGGCAATTTAGGCACTTCTTAGGCTTTTCAATTGGCAGAGTCACTCGGAATAGGCAATATCCAATCTTGATGCCAAACTTGATTGCAATATCAAGCTCTTCTTTAGTTTTAAAGTTCAGTTGCACTATTCTAGAACTTCCATACCTTTTGGCACTTACAACGCTGCTATCAAGCCTTGGAATCTGGGAGACGTCATATTCAGGATCCATCTTGATTATACCGGCATGTTCAGTTTTAATAACTCCGGCACGAATCTTTAATGTTGAGGGGATGGCTGCAACTGCTACAGTGGCCAACTCTTCATCGATCAATTGAATGACCAGTCCATTTTTTTTTTACTAATTATGTGCTTTACTTTATCTGCGTAGGCTATTTTCTGCACAAGTTCACGCTGGTTCTTGGGGTTATGCACGTTAATATTTGCAGGAATGTCAAATAGAACGATAGGAACTGTGGGTGGCTGGCGTGGTGACGCTGATTAATCTTTAAGTGATGATGATTTCTGACTCAACCGTGTCGGTATTTATTAAAGTATTAATGGTGCTCGTGACAAGCTTGGAACTCTCGAAAGGCTTTTTAATAGTGACGAAATTGTGTGCATCACTGAACAATTTCTAAGTGTTTATAATGTCTCCCAGCTAGAGCTCTTGCGTGACCACATGTTCTTTTTTCGGCCCACCAAACTGACATCTGGTCGTCCTTCCGGCGGCCTAGCAAATGCAGTGAATAAGAAGTTTTCTTGCTCTCTTTTTTAATCTTCCGGTGTTTATATTTCAGTTGATTTTGGTTCTTTTGTTTTGATTAGTGTGTATATGCCAACGAACTACCGAAGCAAGCCCTCTTATCGTAAATTTGCCACAGCTTTTGCTTCGCTTTCTAAATCCATTCACAGGGTTCGATCAGCAAATAAGTTGATATTTATTTGTGGTGATTTTAACACGCGTCTAAAAAATGAGAATGCACCGCTTACTCAAATATTACTTTCTTCACTTCCTAGTGGCGTTTTTCTGCTACCAAATTGAAGCCGTTTGCTCATGTGCACAACTCGGGGTCCACTTCCGATTTGGATTTCGTTCTAACAGGTGCTGACCAGATGTAGGGTACCTTGGTTGACGTTTCAAGCGACATCCTTAGGAGCGATCACTTAAGTTTGCAGGTTCGACTTACCTATTCTCTGCCTCTTCATGTGCAAAAGCCTAAGTGTTTTTTTAAACCTTTCTGGAATCGTCTTGATCTTTCTCTAAATTAGAGAATAGTAGATTCTATGTTGTCGAAAATCCAGATTCCATTTGTATGTACGACCTTTTATGTACGTCCATAAACGGGAATGCTCGCGATTGGGATTTTTACTTGGCGGAATTAGTTAATTCAATCAAGGTCGCTGATTCAGTCTCTCTTCCTTTAACCAAAGTTCCAGTTGGGACACGTAAAAAAGGGTGGAGTGAAGACGTTGAACTTCAGAGTGCTAAACATCGACACAAGTTCTGTTTTTTTATTTGGGCCGACTGATTTTATCCAAGCTTAGTTAGTTTATTTCAAATCGTCAAATATACGAAGCGTGTATATAAAAATACTGCGCGGCAAGAGAAACGGCGTCAAATCTGCAATCTTTCATAGCATATTAAAAATAAATCTCAGCTGTTGTGGCGTCACGTTTTCAAAACTTACCTCGACCTCTTCATCTGAGGACAATCATTTTTCGTCATTCTTTTCTGACGGACCACCTCCTCTAGACACAACATTTAAATTTATTCTTTTGGGAAATTGGCAAAGTTAGGCCACGCTAAAAACTATATCACTATCACGCCAGCATCTATTCAGGCATATATTTGCCGTCTTAAACCAGGTAAAGCATCGGGTTCAGACGGCCTGCAACCCGAACATCTGATATACAGGACAGTAAAATTATTTGAACATCTTGCTATTTATTTCAGGCTTGTATTGCCCAGCAGCATATTCCTGATGCGCTGTGTGAAGGTCTAGTAACGTGAATTTTTAATAAAGACCCGAAATCCTGTGACGCATATAGACCGATTACTGTATGCTCGACGATCGGCAAGCTTCTTGAAAAGCTTATCTGTAATGAAATTAGCACGAAATGTGATCATGACGATAACCAATTTGATTTTTGGGAAGGTCTTTGCATGCAGAACACCCATGCAACTCTTCTGACGATTCTTGAGAGGCATAAAAGGCAAAAAGTAACCTCTACATTAGTGCAATTGATATTTCAAAGGCTTTTGACTCCATTCTCCACTTCCAAGCAATTCTGTCTCTCTTTAGAAGTGGATTTAATCCATTTGTTTGTACCTGCCTGTGGCAGTGGTATCGGAACTCTTTGATCCGGATACGTTTGCGAGGTAATGTTAGTAATCATATTCGTGTGCGCCGTGGTGTTAAAGCTGGACGATATGAAAACCGAAAATTAACTATGCAGAAGAGATTTTACTGTGCAAAAATGGGGCGGTTATCTTTTGATGAATACAAACGGGTTTAGAAGGTGGTCCTTAACTCGACTCTGCAAAATTTGAATAGCAGGGTTTCAAGCTCTCACCTTATTTTAAAAGACAAAATCGCAAAAAAAGGTAAAAAGCGGACAGATATGTAGAATTTTGTTTCCCTCTCAGTACCAGCCTTTAGTCAAATTGAGAAAAAACTAGAAATTTAAAAAAGAAGAAGGATCAATTAAAGAAAAACGTAAGGACGTTTGATAAAACGTTGACAGGAAAGAATACACTTATTTAGCAAGGGCACCGGCAGAAAATCTTCCAGGGGGGTAGACGCCAAAATACCAGTCGTGGTTGGGGGACAGGGAATATATTTCAGGATATTTATTTTTATAGGAATAAGTTTATTTTTAAACACTTTTAGTGAAAAACTCTCAAATAAAAAGAGCAATTAAATTGCATACAAAATGAAAAAAAATACAGTAAATTTTAAACGAAAGTTCCTGGCAAAGGATCGCTTTATTTAATCAATAATATATCTAGTTATTATGCATATAATCTTAAAAGAAAATCTGATTCAAACCAAAATTACAGAAAGATTTATTGCTTCCGTAGATTATAACAGTGCAATTTCCTATTCCTTAGAATAGTTCACAGAAAGACTAGAGATGCTCAAAAATCATCCTGCCTGCATAGATACCACCTCTTGATTTTATACCGGCCATGTAAAATGTACGTCATTCATAACAGGACAATTCTCCACCTCGAACTTAAATCCCTTTTATATTCAGACATTTAAAAACTTACAGAACAGCGAAAGAAAAAACTAAATTTAAACTTACTATCCAGCTGTCAAATTGATCCTCTTTCTTTTTATTTGCCTATTCAACTAAATAAAATGAACAGGTTTAAACAAATTTTGTCACAGGAGAATCTTATCAAATAGTTTGTGATAAAAAAAAAACTGGAAGTAAAAAGACTTGGGCCAATATCCACCAAAACTAAAAATGAAATTCTCTTGACAATTGCTAAACCGACAGTATTTTCCTTTTATGCTGATTCTAAATATATAAAGTTATTTCAGTTTATTGTTACCAACCCACAACTAAAATTTGAGAAAATTTGCCTAGTTTTTTGAAAAAAAGGGGAACACCCCAGAAATGTGAGCGATCTTATTGAAAATCCCTTAATAAAAAATCATTTCAGAGAACTCTACGATAGAGGTTTCAAGCTCCAATCTTCAAAATGTGGAGTTTCGCATTTTTTTTTTCAGAAAAAACATCGTCGATGCATGTTTATTTGTTTTGTTTTTCACAGGGGTGATTGTATCAAAGCGAATGTCCAAGATAATTGGGAGGGAGCTCATTCAAACGTAAATTGAAAGCTCTTTTTTAAATGACCATACACGTTGGGCCAGAGGAAAGTCTAGCTTTCTGCCATTTTATGGAACCAAACTACCACTTTACCCCAAAGAGGACAAATTTGCAATCAATTTAAAATTGTGAGAAGTTAATTGATTTAAAAGTACCAATAACTATATTTTGTGCTTCCCAGTTGCAAAAGAAGTAATGCCAAACGGTGGCAGTCACCGCTTGGATTCAACCAAGTTGATTCACTTTATTTGTAATGAAATCAGGCTACGTTTGGTGATCTGTAATTGCGTAACAGCTACAATGAGGGGGGGGGGGTGAGTCCTTCTTTAGTCTGGGATAGGTTAGATTCCTAAAAAAGTAGATATTAATGGACACATTGCTTACTCTTCATGAGGCTTCAGATCAGTGTTAAAAGAGGTAGATAGGAGTCGGATTTAATTAAAATGTTTCTCTATACAGCTAAAATATTAAATTCCCATATCTACCAGCACAGAGGGGGGAAAAGCAAGGCAGGCCATCATCAGCCCCGCCAGTAAATTTCTTTGGGGTGACAAATACTGCTAGGAACTTAGTTTTCAGAAATTTCAAATTGTAATATTTTTCTTTTTTCTATTTATATGAAGTACTTCAATGTATTTAAAAAAATGAATGCAATGTATTTATCGATAAGAAATCTTATTGCAGAGCTTGTGATGGCTTCAGTTATGTAAAAGATCAAAAGTCTGTCTCATCCTTAACTCCTTACTCTTTATTGTGAAGTTTGGTCTTTGTCCAAATTTTTAAAGAAAATTTGCAATTGAAAAAAAAAGATTTTTCAAAGCACTAAAAACTTTCGTTTAATGAGCAGGGTGTTGAAAAGGGGGCAGTCCCCCTTATATACAAAGTAACTTCAATCTGTTTTGAGTTTTAAACTTGCTCCTTACTTTAGTTGAAAAAACTTTTCTATTTGTTTAATTACATTTCATGAGACTGTAAAGAATTATGAATACAATACCTTTGGTACCGCAGAAAAAAGATCAACATTTCTATGATCTCTGTTTGGATTTTGATGTTGATCAAATAGTTCATGATAACTGACGGTAAGTAAGGAGAAATTATAACGTATATGAGGGGATTTGCCCTCCTTAACATCTCGCTCTTTAAATTGTGTCCCAATTCTTTAAAAACCACTTCTGGAAGACAAAGGTCGTTTAATTAGAGCAATACATAATTATTTTTTTAATGCCGAAAAACTTCAGCGTGAAGATCGAGGTGTTGAAGAGGGGGCAACCCCACTCATATAAATAATAATTTCTGTTCGTTATAAGTTTTAATGTTGCTCCTTACGTTCAGTTAAAAAATCTTGTTTTTTTTTTAATGATGCTTAAAGACAAATTAAAGTAAAAGTACATAAAAATGAAAAAAGCTAGTAATTACAAACAATAGACGAAAAATAGCCTACTTATAAAAACTAAGATATAAACTCCCAGATGTCTGTTCTATTGAGCAATGTCGAAGCGTTGGACGGATATTTTTTTTAATAATATCGACCGTTTTGAATTTGGTTACCAAACACCAAAATATATAATGCCTTTAGACTACTCAGTCAGAGGCAACGCTGTAGCGCTGTAGCGTTGCCTATAGTAAGGGCCACACGGCTTCAATGTTTTATTATTATTTATTATTTTTTTCCAGAGGCACTTCATACGGAAGGGGTCGTCGTAGAAACTTCTAAGGGGGCTCATTCGATTGGAATCGAGAGTTCTAGTGCCCGTTTTAATAGTCGAAAATGATTGGAGGGCAACTAGCCTCCCCCACGCCCATCATTCCCCCAAACACAGCCAATCAAAATTTTGAGATAACCATTTTGTTCAGCGTAGTTGATTTCCAGACAGAAAATATATTTTTGCGGAGGATACTCCCCCACAACCCTCAGGGCAAGGGTTTTAAGTCATGCTCTGGGGGCATATAAGGTTTTTATAGAAGGCGTTGTCGTAGAAACTTCAAAAAAGACTCATTCGATTGGAAATTCAAAGGGATAGTGCCCTTTTAATAGTCGAAAGTGATTGGAGGGCAACTAGCCCCCCCCCCCCACGCCCTTCATTCCCCAAACACATCCAGTCAAAATTTTGAGATGACCATTTTGTTCAGCGTAGTTGATTTCCTAATAGAAATATGTTTTTGAGGAGGACAATCCCCCACAACCCTCAGGGCAAGGGTTTTAAGTTATGCCCTGGGGGCATATACGGTTTTTATAGAAGGCGTTGTCGTAGACACTTCAAAAAAGGCTCATTCGATTAGAAATTCAAAGGCTTAGTGCCCTTTTTAATAGTCGAAAGTGATTGGAGGGCAACTAGCCCCCCCCACGCCCTTCATTCCCCAAACACATCCAATCAAAATTTTGAGATAGCTATTTTTTTCAACGTACTTGATTTCCAGATAGAAAATATGGTTTTGAGGAGGACACTCTCCCACAACCCTTAGGGCAAGGGTTTTAAGTTATGCCCTGGGGGCATATCAGGTTTTTATAGAAGGTATTGTCGTAGAAACTTCAAAAAAGGCTCATTCGCTTGGAAATTCAAAGGTCTAGTGCCCTTTTTAATAGTCGAAAGTGATTGGAGGGCAATTAGCCCCTCCCCCCTACGCCCATCATTCCCCCAAACACATCCAATCAAAATTTTGAGATAGCTATTTTGTTCAGCGTAGTTGATTTCCAGATAGAAAATATTTTTTGAGGAGGACAATCCCCCACTACCCTCAGAGCAAGGGTTTTAAGTTATACCCTGGGGGCATATAAGGTTCTTATAGAAGGCGTTGTCGTAGAAACTTCAAAAAAGGCTCATTCAATTAGAAATTCAAAGGGCTAGTGCCCTTTTTAATAGTCGAAAGTGATTGGAGGGCAACTAGCCCCCCCCGCCCATCATTCCCCCAAACACATCCAATCAAAATTTTGACATAGCCATTTTGTTCAGCTTACTTGATTTCCAGATAGAAAATATATTTTTGAGGAGGACACTCCCCCACAACCCTTAGGGCAAGGATTTTAAGTTATGCCCTGGGGGCAAGGTTTTTATAGAAGGCGTTGTCATAGAAACTTCAAAAAAGGCTCATTCGATTAGAAATTCAAAGGGCTAGTGCCCTTTTTAATAGTCGAAAGTGATTGGAGGGCAACTAGCTCCCCCCCCCCCCCCCCACGCCGATCATTCCCCCAAACACATCCAATCAAAATTTCTAGATAGCCATTTTGTTCAGCGTAGCTGATTTCCAGATAGAAAAAATATTTTTGAGGAGGATACTCCCCCACAACCCTCAGGGCAAGGGTTTTAAGTTATGCCCTGGGGGCATATAAGCATGCTCGTTCGATTGGAAATTAAAGGGCTAGTGCCCTTTTTAATAGTCGAAAGTGATTGGAGTGTAACTAGCCCCCTTCCCCCCCCCCCCACGCCCAATCATTTCCCCAAATACATCCAATCAAAATTTTCAGATAGCCATTTTGTTCAGCGTAGTTGATTTCCAGATAGAAAATACGTTTTTGAGGAGGATACTCCCCCAGAACCTTCAGGGCAAGGGTTTTAAGATATGGTTTCTTATAGAAGGCGTTGTCGTAGAAACTTCAAAAAAGGCTCATTCGATTGGAAATTCAAAGGGATAGTGCCCTTTTTAATAGTCGAAAGTGATTGGAGGGCAACTATCCCCCCTCACGCCCATCATTCCCCCAAAGACATCCAATCAAAATTTTGAGATAGCCATTTTGTTCAGCGTAGTTGATTTTCACATAGAAAACATGTTTTTGAGGAGGACAATCCCCCACAACTCTCAGGGCAAGGGTTTTAAGTTGTGCCCTGGGAGCATATAAGGTTTTTATAGAAGGTGTTGTCATAGAAGCTTCAAAAAAGGCTCATTCGATTGGAAATTCAAAGGGATGGTGCCCTTTTTAATAGTCAAAAGTAATTGGAGCGCAAATGGGAGGATAGGTCTGTCCAACCCCGTAATATCCTCGCATTTGCAGCGCAAATGGCAGGATAGCTCTATATACTACTTGTGAATGGTTATCTCTTGTGTAAAGTTATTTTAGTTTTTTAGATTAATTTTCTTATGTTACTAAGTTTTAGACAATAGAAAACTAAAGGTCATAAGGGCAATAAGGTTTCGATGTTTTATTGTTTTTTAGTCGTGCACTAAGATTAGTGAAAACAGGGCCACCAACGGGAAGGTTGTGCACAGCCAGCCCCGTCCGCTCACCCTTTAGGATTAAATCCGAGCCCCTAATATCCTCCCATTTATAGCGCAAATGTGAGGATAGCCTTATATAGTGCTTGTTAATTATTATCTCTTTTGTAAAGTTATTTTTATTTTTTAATTAATTTTTTTCTGTTACTAAGTTTTAGACAATAGAAAATATAAGGTCAAAAAGACCATAAGTCTTTAATGTTTTATTGGGTCTTTTTCTAAAAACTCCTGATTTTGTTGTGTACAGCCAGCCCTGCCTGCCCACCCCTTAGCATTAAAACCGACGCCCTGATATCCTCTCATTTCTAGTGCAAATGGGAGGATAGGTCTGTCCAACCCCGGAATATCCTCGCTTTTGCAGCGCAAATGGCAGGATAGCTCTATATACTGTTTGTGAATGGTTATCTCTTGTGTAAAGTTATTTTAGTTTTTTAGATTAATTTTCTTATGTTACTAAATTTTAGACAATAGATAACTAAAGGTCATAATGGCAATAAGGTTTTGATGTTTTATTGTTTTTTAGTTGTGCACTAAGATTAGTGAAAACAGGGCCACCAACGAGAATTTTGTGTACAGCCAGCCCCTCCGCCCACCCCTTAGCATTAAATCTGACCCCCTCCTCCCATTTGCAGCGCAAATTGGAGGATAGGTTTATGTACTGCAACGATTATATAATTCCTTATAGATACTAAAAGAATTTTTTTCTGTTTGTAGATTTTGCTTCCATAAAAAAGGATTTCCTTATTGCCATAAAGGCAATAAGGTTTCGATGTTTTATTGTTTTTTTAGTTGTGCAATAAGATCAGTGAAAACAGGACCACCAGCTAGAAGGTTTTGCACAGCCAGTACCGCCCGCCCACCCCTTTGCACTAAACCCGACCCCCTCCTCCCATTTGTTGCGCAAATGGGAGGATAGCTCTATTTACTGCTTGTTAATGGTTACCTCTTTTATAAAGCTATTTTAGTTTTTTTTTAATTAATGTTTTCTGTTACTAAGTCTTAGACAATAGAAAACCAAAGGTCATAAAGACCATAAGACTTTAATGTTTTATTGGGTCTTTTTCTAAAAACTCCTCATTTTGTTGTGCACAGCCAGCCCCGCCAGTCCACCCCTTAGCATTAAACCTGACCCCCTAATATCCTCCCATTTGCAGCGCAAATGTGAGGATAGGTTTATATACTGCAACGATTATATAATTCTTTCTAGATACTAAAAGATTTTTTTTCTGTTTGTAGATTTTGCCTCCATATAAAAGGATTTCCTTATTGCCATAAAGGCAATAAGGTTTCGATGTTGTATTGTTTTTAGTTGTGCAATAAGATCAGTAAAAACAGGGCCACCAACTGGAAGGTTTTGCACAGCCAAAACTATTGGGCCTTCTTCTACGAACTCCACATCAGAGGCAACGCTGTAGCGTTGCCTATAGTAAGGGTCATACGGCTCCAATGTTTTATTATTTATTATTTTTTTTTTCCCAGAGGCACTTCATATGGAAGGGATCGTCGTAGAAACTTCAAAGGGGGCTCATTCGATTGGAAATCGAGAGTTCTAGTGCCCTTTTTAATATTCGAAAATGATTGGAGGGCAACTAGCCCTCCCCCTCCCCCCACGCCCATCATTCCCCGAAACACATCCAATCAAAATTTTTAGATAGCCATTTTGTTCAGCGTATTTGATTTCCAGAAATAAAATATATTTTTGAGGAGGACACTCCCCCACAACCCTCAGGGAAAGGGTTTTAAGTTATGCCCTGGGGGCATATAAGGTTTTTATAGAAGGCGTTGTTGTAGAAACTTCAAAAAAAGCTCATTCGATTGGAAATTCAAAACACTAGTGCCCTTTTTAATAGTCGAAAGTGATTGGAGGGCAACTAGCCCCCCCCCCCCCTCTAAGCCCATTATTCCCCGAAGCACATCCAATCGAAATTTTGAGATAGCCATTTTGTTCAGCGTAGTTGATTTCCAGGTAGAAAATATATTTTTGAGGAGGACACTCCCCCACAACCCTTAGGGCAAGGGTTTTAAGCTATGCCCTGGGGGCATATAAGGTTTTTATAGAAGGCGTTGTCGTAGAAACTTCAAAACAGGCTCATTCGATTGGAAATTAAAGGGCTAGTGCCCTTTTTAATAGTCGAAAGTGATTGGAGTGCAACTACCACCCCCCCCCCTCCCGACGCCCATCATTTCCCCAAACACATCCAATCAAAATTTTGAGATAGCAATTTTGTTCAGCATAGTTTATTTCCAGATAGAAAATATGTTTTTGAGGAGGAGACTCCCCCACAAACTTCAGGGCAAGGGTTTTAAGATATGACCTGGGGGCATATAAGGTTTTTATAGAAGGCGTTGTCGTAGAAACTTCAAAAAAGGCTCATTCGATTGGAAATTCAAAGGGATAGTGCCCTTTTTAATAGTCGAAAGTGATTGGAGGGCAACTAGCCCCCCCCACGCCCATCATTCCCCCAAACACATCCAATCAAAATTTTGAGATAGCCATTTCGTTCAGCATAGTTGATTTCCAGATAGAAAATATGTTTTTGAGGAGGACAATCCCCCACAACCCTCAGGGCAAGGGTTTTAAGTTATGCCCTGGGGGCATATAAGATTTTTATAGAAGGCGATGTCGTAGAAACTTCAAAAAAGGCTCATTCGATTGGAAATTCAAAGGGCTAGTGCCCTTTTTAATAGTCGAAAGTGATTTGAGGGCAACTAACCCCCCTCTCACGCCCACCTTTTCCCCAAACACATCCAATCAAAATTTTGAGACAGCCATTTTATTAAACGTAGTTTTAAGTTCTGGAAATTAGGTCTTTGAGGATGACAACTCCCCCACAGCCCTCAGGGCAAGGGTTGTAATTTAAGGATTCTCTGAATCCTTCCCATTATTTCTTATGGAAGGGATGCTCGTATAAACTTTAGACAGGGCTCATTTGACTGAAATTGAAAGTTCTGATAACAAAAAACTCCGGTGACGACACAGCCCACCAGGGCCCGGGGGTAGGCGTTGTAAGTTATGCCCTGGGGCATAACTTATTACGGGGGGTTTATAACTTATGGGAAGGGGTTTTGTATGGAAAGAACACATAGGAAATCTATTATAATTATCCAATTATAAGGTTAAAATACATACTCTGAGATAGATGTAAAATTACTTTGGCACACAAAATCCTATTAAGGTCAATTCCAAATAGTCGTGATCCCTTTGTGTCAGCAAGTGAAATTGTCTAAACCCCCTAATTGGAGCTATTTTTCAATCCATTCATTGTTGTCAATCGCTGTTCATAAGTTATGCAAGCTGTCTATTGTTCATATATAAGGTTTTTATCAAAGAGGTATAGACTTTGAAAAAAGCCTCATTCGATTTAAATTGAAAGCTCTAGATCCGTTCTTTAAAGTCAAGAATAATCGGACAGTAACCACCCCCCCCCCATGCCATAAATACTTGAAACTTTTTGCAATCAAAAACGAACAAAAATTAATTAAAAAAACTTTCCGAAAAATAAGCTTTTTAAAAAAAGTAAAGGCCATTTTAAACTTAAGCTCAGGAGATAAAATACCTGTTAAAATTCAAAGTCAAAACGACCAGAAATTACTATTAAAGAATAAATGAAACCCAAAACGAACAGAAATTAAATAAACAATCATAGCAAAAAACATACAACAAGTAGTAATATAAATGAATAAATAGATCTTAAAGCGAGTAATGCTTAGATTGAATATGAAAATCAAGCTTAAAACGAAAACAAATATTTTGCTATTAAAGAATAAATGAAACTTAAAACGAACAGAAATTAAATAAACAATCAATGCGAACAAACATACAATATATATTAATGTAAATGAATAAATAAATCTTAAAACGAGTGAAACTTAAATTGAATATGCAAATCAAGTTTGAATCGAATAAAAATAACTACAAACAAGAGTTTGGGTATCGCCTCACTGCAGAAGCCTAAAGCCTACTTCGTCATTGGCGCTTTACTGAAAACAATTCTTTCATTAATTAAGATTTTAGGGAATAAATATCAGCATATGTATATTAAATTGACAATGCACATTGTTTTTGTTTAGTTTGAGGTGCAGTTTTCCGCTCAAATAGAAATGCTTAGAAGCTATAGAATGTTCTCATAACAAACCAACACGATTAGTTAGAAAAAATGGCAGAGTTAAAAAAAAAATGGCAAAACTATATGAGTCTTGAACAGTCTTGGAAAGTATAAACAAAATCAAATTGAATATTAGATATATAATGATATTAATTGTTGAAAGATCCATCTGTTCAAGACTTTTTTTTTCACTGTAATTTTTATTTTCATTTTCAATGCTGTAAGAACTGGAAAATAATAAATTTGTAATATACGAGTAATTCGTTTTCAGTGAAGCACCAATGACGCAGAAGGCTTGAAGTTTTTACAGTTAAAGAAGGGGGCAGTATCCAAATTTTGTTTGTAGTGAAACTATATTTGTCTTGACTAATCTTGAAAAGAATTACTAAATTAAACTGCATATTTGATGTATAATGATATTAATTGCTTAAAGCTCATCAGTTCAAAATTTTACTGTAATTTTAACATTTATTTTCAATATTAAGTACAAAAGAAAACATTTGTAATATAATTCGTTTTCAGTAAAGTGCCAATGACGCAGTAGGTTTTAGGCTTCTGTAGTGAGGGGATACCCAAACTCTTGTTTGTAGTTATTTTTATTCGATTCAAACTTGATTTGCATATTCAATTTAAGTTTCACTCGTTTTAAGATTTATTTATTCATTTACATTAATATATATTGTATGTTTTTTGCTATGATTGTTTATTTAATTTCTGTTCCTTTTGGATTTCATTTATTCTTTAATAGTAATTTCTGGTCGTTTTGATTTTGAATTTTAAAAGGTATTTGTATCTCCTGAGCTTAAGTTTAAAATGACCTTTACTTTTCTTTGAAAAACTTATTTTTCGGAAAGTTGTTTTTAATTAATGTTTATAAAAAGTAACGCATTATCAAAGTAGTTTGGTCAAAGTAAAACGTTAAAACTAAGATTAATAAAATCAAATAAAAATGTTTATCAAATATTTGCGATTTATTTTGAATACCAAAAAACCAATATATTTGACACCTTTATATTTCATAACCGTAGAAAATTAAATCTTGTTCAAAGTGGCAACTAGGTAAATACAATCACTCCTGGAAAAGACAAAAAACATATCCATTCAGGGGGAAAAAATTCCTAGAATTCCGTTTAGGAGAAGCATTTCTGATTATGGTGGCTTCATATATCGGCTCAAGGGTGCTCTTGCGTTGCAAGCAAAACTTGACGGCATATTTTTACCGAAATTACCCCTTATTAAGTTGTTTACTATAATCATATAAACTTTCTTGTGTACTAATAACTGCACTAATTACTAATTAACAAATACATATTTAGGATTACCATAAGAAGCTGATTCTTTGATTTAATGTTATCAATAGTTAGGCTCTTATACTTTCGTTATTGACAAGGATCGTTATTTACTTGCCATTCGTTACTATGAAGTATTCGATTGTTTTTTTTTTTTTGTTCTTGTTGCTCGAACCAAATCATATAGCAAAATTGTTTCTTAAAAACTAGAAAAGGATCACTCAGTCACAAATTAGAACTTGTATTTTCCTTATTAAGGGTCAAAATCTATTGGCAGGCAGCCAATAATGGAGCAACACACATTTTTTCCATGGTTTTTCTCTATTCTGCTCTCTTTCCTTTGGTTTCCTTATAATTACTTTATAGTAACAAATATCCAGGGGGGGCATGGCCTCCCTGCCGGCGCCCATTTTATTTAGGGTAAATTATTTGACAATTTATAGATTATGCAATTTTTTGATTGTTTACACAGGATTTGTCATTAGGAAAGCGAAAAATGTTCGAACCTGGTTGTGTAACAAAATAGTAAGGGTCTAAATGTGAAACTTCATTGGATGCTTAGGGGCATTTCGAACTAAATAAAAATCCACTGTGTGCGTCCTGGTTATATGGAAGGAGGAATAAAATTTGAAAAATAATTATTTAGAAAAAAACCGTAAGGATGATTGATAAAATATTTACAATAAAGAAAACGGTTATTTTGGGGCAAATTATTTGGCAATATAAAATTATGCAATTTTTCGACTGTTTACACACATGATTTATCACTAAGAAAGGAGGGAATGTTTCAAACCACATGTGTTCCAAAAGACTAAGGGTGTCAATGCGAAACGCTAGTGAATGTTGAGGGGTATTTCTTAACTAAATCAAAGGGCACTATGGACAAATGGCTTATAAAAAAGGCGTATCTGTAATATCTTAGGAATAGCTAAGGGTTTTAACTTGAAACTTTCAGGCCCCCTACTGCTGCTGCTTTAGCAACGGCTGCGACCATTCATTAATTTGACTGCAACTACTTGCGACTGTGACCACTTCCAATTGCGACTGCTTTCAGGCAATTTTAAAAAGGTTTTTTTTTTTTATCAACACCAGAGCATATTATTTGCATGTGGTTTGTTAAAAATTTCTATCAGCAATAGCCTTAGAAGAGCCAAGGGTATTAAGGTGAAACTTTCTGGGCTTGTTGACAGGGATGTCGGAAAGTAATTGAGGGGAAGGGCTAAATACCATACAAATAAAATTCATATATCAGTTATGCCTCGCCCCCAACAGACCCTGGGGCAAGAATGAAAAATTATGCAACTTATCGATTGTTTCCATGTAGTATTTATGATTCAGAAGGGGGGAGAGGGCTATATCCTGGGTTAACAAAAAAAAGGATGAAGACATTACGGTGAAACTTCATGACGTTTTGACCATTATGAACAAAATGGCTAATTTTGATCAAATATCTTTGGAAGAAGGGTAGTGAAAACGGGCTTGGGAGGGAAATGGATTGGTATCAATCCCTTTGATTCTTATAAAAAGCACTAAAACTTTCAATTTTCAGCTGAATGAGCACCTTCCAAAGGTTCTACGACAACTCCTTCAATGTCAAACAGATTAATAAATTGAAACTTTATTGCTCTTTACTTATATTGCGTTTCAGAAATTTTTACTGAAAACCGCCAACAATATCTTCATTTCAACACAAAATTTAAAGAGGGCTAATTAAATTGTGATAAAATAATTAGTTCTGGTGCACAAAAACTGATCACAGTGAGTGGAGAGAAATAACACACCCTATAGCCGCACAGTATCTGAACCCCAGCCGCACAGTCGCAAGTACAGAGACCACCTTCTCCACACTACAAATTTTTATTTGATTTTCTTAATCTTAGGTTTAATGTTTTACATTGAACAAACTACTTTGATAGTGCGTTACTTTTTATAAACAATTGAGTCCAAAGGCATTAAATATTTTGTTGTTTGATAACAAAGTTCAAAACTGTCGATATTCTTAAAAATTATCCGTGAAAATATCATAAAAAAAAGGTTTAATGTTGCTCCTTACTTCAGTTGAAAAAATTTGTTTTTTAATTGAGTTTCTGATTGTCTTTTTAATAACGCCAGGATACCTGGCCCCTCCACGGAAAAATCCCCTTCCCACAAAAATATCCTCTGGGCAATTCAGTCCTGGCGAAAATTTACCCCGAACAATTACCCGTAACATCTCCACGCCTAAAATTGAATCGGTAAAGAAGAAGCAAGACACAAAGGAATTTTGTGTAGGAATTCTGGCAAATTCACCAAGTGTAAAATTTCCCCTGAAAAGTTCACCCCCCTGGAAACTTCCCTCTCCATGGAAATTTCTCCCCGTGTAAAATCCTCCCAGCAGAAAATTTCTCCTCTCCCAACCCGAAGAATGTATGCATATTCCCAATAACAAATAAAGCAATGGGTAAATTTTATAACTTAAAAACCTTTCCCCAGGGGCTGAAGGGGGCCATTTTATCTCTAAAGACATAGTTATTGGGCCTTTCAACTATGCTGAAGAAAAAATTCATCTCAAAATTTTGATCCGACGATTTTGGAAAAAGGTGACGTGGGAGGGGGCCTAGTTGCCCTCCAATTATTTTTGTCACTTAAAAAAGGCACTAGAATCCTTTATTTCCATTAGAATGAAACCTCTCTCGACGGTCTGTGCCCACTGGATCAATACTATCATCCATGGAAACAAAAAAACAAGTAAACACGCATCCGTGATCTTTCTTCTAGCAAAATTACGAAATTCCACATTTTTGCAGATATGAGCTTGAAACCTCTACAGTAGGGTTCTTTGATACGCTGAATCTGATGGTGTGTGACTTCCATTAGAATTCTATGACTTCGAGGGGGCTTTACACCTTTTTTTGAAAATCATACAAATTTTCCCAGGCTCGTAGCTTTTGATGGGTCAAACTGAATGAAACGTATATATTTGGAATCAGCATAATAAGCCAATTCTTTTGATATATCAGTTGGTATCAAAATTCAATTTTTTAGAGTTTCGGTTACTATTGAGCCGGGTCGCTCCGTACTTACAGTTAATTACCGTGAACTGTTTGATTACTCACAAAATCCAAACAGAGATCATTGAACTATTGATCGTTTTTTCTGTGTTACCAAAAGTACTGTATTCATAAAACTTTACAGTTTCATGAAATATAATTAAACAAATAGATTCCATGGATTCTCAACTAAAGTAAGGAGCAAGTTTAAAACTTAAAGCACATATAAATACTTTGTATATAAGCGGGACTGCCGCCTTCTCAACACCTTGCTTATTAAACAAAGGTATTTTTAGTGCTTTGAAAAATCTTATCTTTCCAATTGCAAATTTTCTTTAAAATTTGGAAAAAAGGCCAAACTTCACAGTAAAGAGTAAGGAGCTAAGGAGGAGACAGCTCGCTTCATATAAAGAATAATCTTTTCAAATAGGTTTCAAATCTGTTTCTTGCTTTCAGTTGAAACGCTCTTTTTTTATTTAACTTCTGATTGTTTTCCAAATCATACCCAGGCCTAACCAAGATATAATTTGAGGTACCTGTTCCTTAAATCCCTGGTTAATTGTTTTTAAAATGTGCAAATCCATAATTGTACGTGTATTAGTACCGTCCTACGTTTAAATTTTCAATTTCAATTTTGGATAAAATTTGAATATAGGCTACTTAAAAAATTGGCAATGAATAGTAATTTTGGTAAGAAGTCCTTGTTAATGTTACTACAAAATAATTTCGGTTGGAAGAACAGAAGTATCATTATTTGTGTGGATGGAAATTCTGTGAGAATTTTTATCTTCTACATAACTGAAGCCATCATAACCTATAAAATAGGATTTTCTTATCGGTAAATACATTACCTAAATTTGTTTAAATACATTCAAGTACTTCATAGAACTAGAAAAAGAAAATACCTCCATTTAAAATTGCTGAAAACCAAGTTCCTTGCAGTATTTGCAACCCCAAAGAAATTTACTGGCGGGGCTGATGATGAACTGCCTTGCTATCCACCTCTGTGCTGGTAGAAATGGGAATGTAACATTTTTGCTGTAGGCTATAGCGAAACAATTTAGTTAATTCCTACTCATCCTACCTCTTTCAACATTTATCTGAAGCCTCGTGAAGAGTAAGCAGTTTGTCCATTAAAATGTACTTTTTTAGGAATCTACCCTAC
This sequence comes from Artemia sinica, assembly GCA_027921565.1. NCBI lineage: Eukaryota > Metazoa > Arthropoda > Branchiopoda > Anostraca > Artemiidae > Artemia > Artemia sinica. Next base: position 77,818,465 of record CM051257.1, on the reverse strand, counting down.
CCCCACCTAAACAATGACTCACCCCCCTCATTACAGCTGATCCGCAATTACAGATCGCCAAACGCGTAGACTAACTGTATTACAAATAAAGCGAATCAACTTGGTTGAATCCTGTACTGCCACCGTGTGGCATTGCTTCTTTTATAACTGGAAAGCCTAAAACGTAGTTATTAATGTTATTAAATCAATTAGCTCCTCAGAATTTTAAATTGATTGCAAATTCATCCTCTTTGTGGTAAAGTTGTAGTTTTGTGCCCTAAAACAGCAATAAAACAAAACTTTCCCCTTGTCCAATCTGATGTATGGTCACTTAAAAAGGAGCTTTAAATTTACGCTTGAAAGAGCTCCCTCCCAATTATTTTGGACCATCGGTTTGATACAAGCTCCCCTGGGAAAAAAACAAAACAAATAAATATGCATCGACGATGTTTCTTTTGGAAAAAAAAATGCAAAATTCCACATTTTGAAGATTGGAGCTTGAAACCTCTACGGTAGGGTTCTCTGATCTGATGTACCTAATAAAGAGCTTTTCAATAAGATCGCTTTCTTTTTTTGAGGGGGGGGGGGTGTCCTTTTTTAAAAAATCAGGCCAATTTTCTCAGATTTTTGGTTTTGGGTGGGTAACAATAAACTGAAAGAATTCTAAATACTTAGAATTAGCATAAAAAGCCAATACAGCCGGTGTAGTAATTGTCACGAGAATTAAATTTCTAGTTTTGGTAATATTGGTCCAAGTCACTCTTTATATGCAGTTTTTTTTTTCACAAAATGTTTGATAAGATTCTCTTATAACGAAATTTTTTTTTTGAACTTGTTCATTTTTTTTTAGTTGAATAGGATAATAAAAAGAAAGAGGGTCAATTTGACAGCTGAATAGTAAGTTTAAATTTTGTTTTTCTTTCGATATTCTATTTTATTTTTCTTAATGTATGAATGTATAACGGATTTAAGTTCGAGGGGAAGAATTGTCCTGTTATGAAAGAGGTATATTTTAGATGGCCGTTATAAAATCAAAAAGTGGTATCTGTGCAGGCAGGATGATTTTTGAGTATCTCTACTCCTTGTGTAAAGTATTCTATGGCGTAGGAAATTGTATAAAGGAAAGTCTACAACTGATATAATCTACGAAAGCAATCTTACTGTAATTTTGGTTTGAGTTTGATTTTCTTTTAAAATTAAATACATAATAATTAAACATACTCGTATTATTGATTAAACAAATTGATCTTTTGCCAGGAATCTTTGCGGTTTAAAATTCACTGTATTTTGTTTCATTTTGCAGACAATTTAGTTGTTCTTTTTATTTGAGAGTTCTTTTCTAAAAGTATTTAAAAATAAGCTTATTCCTACCAAAAAAAATTCCTGAAATATATTCCATGTCACCCAACCACCACCGATATTTTGGCGTTTGCCCCCCCCCCCACCGAAAATTTTCTGCCGGCGCTCTTGTATTTAACACAGCACGTTTGTGAACTAACTAGGCCAAGTTCTTCTTTAATTGCCTTTCTCTTCTGTCAAAATCTTTGACAGCAACCTAATTTGACGGAGCATTCCCATTTGCATAATATGTTGAAATATTCACTTATCATCCCAGCCGATACAAGTTGAAACCCTGACTGTTTATCACCTGAAGACTGGTATTTATGCCCGCCTATTGAAACTAAATATGCAACAGTTCAGGATTTTCTAATATAAAACTGATGGTAACACCTTTTAGTAGAAACAAATAAACTTATGGAAATGCCTTTTTTGAATTAATTAGGAAAAAACACTAAAAGTCAAGTTGTTCCTTTCAAAATCCTCTACAAGTCCGGGTTAATTTTATTATACTTGTATTTGCCGTTCTTTTAGACAAGTTGAAATGGAATTTGCACGAAAAAGCCTAATTTAGAAAGCCCAGAAAAAAAATTAAAAAAAATAGCAAACTCAGATTATGTTGCTAGATCAGGGGAACAGATAGAAACCAAAATTGATGCTTTTATGCGTCTGGTGTCGCCAGACAAGCTAAAAATATTTAACATGGATGAGATAGCCGGGAATTTTTCTATTCCGTTCCCCCTTAAGCAAGTTTTTGTTCTTAGTCTGGCTATATTAAAAAACTCTATTAGAGTAGTCACTCGACAGATTCCACCATATGTAATTGAGCCATATATGGACATAAGTCACTTGTCTTATGCCGATGACATTCTTCTCTTGGCTGATAATCTTGGGGCACTCCAGAACACTGCTGATGTTGTTTGCTCCGGACTTAAAGAAATCGGTCTTTCAATTGCTACTTCCAAAACAGAGTTTCTTGTCTTTGGACTGGAGATCGTCTCCAATGGTACAATCCAAGTTGTTCCCGCCACAATCTCATCTTCCAGTTCATTTAGGTATTTAGGCTTTCCAATTGGAACTTGAATTAAATCCACTAGGCAGCTTATAATTGTTTGTTTGAAAGAGAAACTAAGAAAATCTTATGGTCTTCTCGCCATGGTAAAGGGCAAGTTTGCTAAGAGAACCCTTGATCAGCTATATAATGTGTTTTTTGCACCGCATGTGTTTTTTTTACAACTTTTTGGAAATTTTTCCCTGATTCTGATAAAAGCTAATCTGATCGCTGCTCTTTAGGTTCTGCAAGTATTTTCTTAGTATCTCCATTTGGGCTCGTAATAGTTACATTTCACGACGGTACGGTGTTTTTGAGATTTGTAAAAAAAAAAATGGGCGAACTGTCATTTAAATTTGCTGACTGGGCAAAAGAATTATCGATTTTCCACTGACTTGCCTTCTATCAAGTGCCTAGCGTCGCTAGTTGTGATTAAATAAAAAAAAAACAAGGTTTTTTAACTGAAAGTAAGGAGCGACATTAAAACTTAAAATGAACATAGATTAATCTGTATATGAAAGGGGCTGTCCCCTCCTCAATGCCTCGCTCTTTACGCTAAAGTTTTTTTATTGTTTTAAAAATGGAGTTGTGAGAAATAGTCAAGCTTTAGCGTAAAGAGCGAGGCGTTGAGGAGAGGACAGCCCCTTTCATATACAGAATAATTTCTGTTCATTTTAAGTTATAATGTCGCTCCTTACTTTCAGTTAAAAATACTTGTTTTTTTAAATTTAATTTCTGGAAGTTTTGAAATAATACAGGTTTTGATTTTGCCTCACCGTACAAGAATAATTAAAACGAAATTTGCTTATTAATTTAATTTTTTTTGGTTAAATGGCTTTCTCGAAAGTTGTTTAACTTTATTTATGAACGTTTTTATTAGTAATAAATGCACGTAACTTACGGATTAACTTACGTAACGAACTTCTATATTCGTATATTTTTAATACGTATATTAGGGGGTTTACCCCCTATCAATACCTCACTCTTTACGCTAAAGTTCGAATTTTGTTCCAATTCTTTAAAAATTACCCCTTAATCACAAAGACCATTAATTAGAATAAATAGCTCTTATGAAAGTATTAAAAAAACTTTAGCGTAAAGAGCGAGGTATTGACTAGGAGGCGAAACCCAATCATATACATAATAATTTATGTTCGTTTTAATTTTTAATGTTGCTCCTTACTTTCAGTTGAAAAGCTTATCTTTTTTATTTAATTTCTGATTGTTTTTTTAAAATAATACTGGAAAATCCGGCGCCCCCTTCATAGCAATGTCCCTTCCCCCATGAAAGCTTCTTCCACGGAAAGATCCTCCCGCGCATCCCCCACTACCAGAGAAAATCCCCCCTGAAAATCTCTGTATACTTCTCAATAACCAATACTATATGTAAACATTGGGCAAAGTTCATAACTTGTAGCCCTTCCCCCGGGGACTGTGGGGGATTCAGTCATCCTCAAATACATAGTTATTATATTTTTCAACCATGGTGAATAAAATGGCTATATCAAAATTTTGATTGGGTGACCTTGGGAAAAAATGAGTGTGGGAGGGGGCCTAGTTGCCCTCCATTTTTCGGGTCACTTAAAAAAGGCAATAGAACTTTTAGTTTCTGTTCGAATGAGCCTTCCCGCGAAATTCTAGGACCACTGGGTCGATACGATCACCCCTGGAAAAAAAAAACAAATAAACACGCATCCGTGATCTTTCTTCTTGCAAAAAATACAAAATTCCACATTTTTGCAGATAGGAGCTTGAAACCTCTACAGTAGGGTTCTTTGATACGCTGAATCTGAAGGTGTGATTTTCATTAAGGTTCTATGACTTTCAAGGGGTGTTTCTACCTTTTTTCGAAAATTTTGAAAATTTTCTCAGGCGCCTAGCTTTTGATAGGTAGGACTAAACTTAATGAAACTTATATATTTAAAATCAGCATAAAAATCTGATTCTTTTGATGTATCTATTGGCATCAAGATTCCGTTTTTTAGAGTTTTCGTTACTGTTGAGCCGGGTCGCTGCTTATCACTTCTTGTCTCTGCTCCTTACTTACAGTTCGTTACCACGAACTGTTTGATATCTTAGAATGTTTGATCCATGTTCTAGAGCATGAAGAAAACAATGGAAAAAGGGTTGATTCAGTAATATTTATGAAATGTGCAGAAGAGAGCGGGAGTCAGTGGGAAGAGCCATATAGGCCTTATATTGCTGGGGACTGGCAGCTGAAGTACCCATAATTCCCACAAAACATCATTAGAGTTAAGTAACTCTATATACCCTTACACAAAATTTTGGAACTGGAACTGGATGCTGAAAAGTGTTTGAAAGTTAAAGTTCTCAAGAATTGTGCGTGTTTTTTTTCTGTGCCCTTTTTGTTTTTCTGTGCCCTGTTGGTCTGTGCCATTTTCTTATACTTCTCTTTAGTGCATTATTGTTGTGTACAGAGGGTAACAATAAATTATTATTATTGTTATTCCCCTTTATCAAGTGTGTATTAATTAATTATTATTTTAGTTGACACCTCAGAGGGGGGAGTTCTCCTTAATTCACAAAGAAGATACTTTTAAATCACTAAAAACTTCAGCGTAACGAGTGATGAACTGAGTAGTTTTGATGTTGCTCATTCCTTTCAGTCGAAAAAACTTGTTTTATAATTTAATCGAATATGCGTCAGAAGACGCTTTAGTTATTTCATTTATAAATAATTAGAAAGCATACTTTTGTAAAAGAAGAACAATAATAAGCGTAAAAACAAAAGAACCTTTAGTCCAATGGCTGTTTTTAATTCTATACTCTTGCAGTCTGCTTCCTCCAAAATAGATGAACTACTAAAAAAAGAGGTTAAATTTATAATCATATTGTTACAAATCAATTTGTTTAGTTTCGTTGTTTTCTAGGCTAGTTTGATTTACAGATTAATTTTGTAGGCTAGACATAGACTAACATAGGCCATTTTGAGGTTAGATGACAAATTTAGGCAAATTAATCTTGTAAGACAGAAATCAGATAAAAGAAATATAGTTTACCAAACAATTCTTTAGTCAATAGCTTTTCTAAAAGTAATAGGCTAATTGTTGGCTGGTAATTTTTTTGCAGTTCATATTATTGACTTACAAATAAATTAAACATACCACTCAATGCCTTTTTTTTATGTATTTCCAAATATAATAATCATTTTGTCAGAAATGAATTTTACCTCCACCCCTAGGGTAAGACACCCAGTAGTCAGCCACCTGCCTATTCTTGGACAGAATGTAACTAACAGGGAACCTACCTCTAGGCCAATGTGCTTAGAAAGTTTTTAGAAGACGAAAACAGTATTTTCTGTCCGAGAATAGGCAGGTGTCTAGAGGTAGGTTCCCTGTTAGTTACATTCTGTCTGAGAATAGGCAGGTGGCCGACTACTGGGTGTCTTACCCTATTTATACCAATTCAGGGTAGGCTATATAGGCCTATTTACACATTATGGGGGTGGGGGTAAAGTTTAAACTTACCTCTCATTTATATCAGAAATAAAATTTACCCCATTTTAACAATTTTAATGTGCCAATATATAGGCTACCCTGAATTGGTAGCCTATATATAGGGGTGGGGGTAAAATACATTTCCAGCAAAAATGATTATTATTTTTGGAAAGAGCATAAAAAATGGCATCAAGTGGTTTGTTTACTGTTTACTTTATTTGTAAGTCAATAATAGGCCTATGAACTGCAAAAAATCTACTGTTGGCTTTAGGCCTACAATTGCATACCAGCTCCCCATGCTCCCCTAATGGCAATAAGTATAGACCTAGTCTGTATACACATGTTTGATGATTTTTTTCCCAAATTAGGTTATCTCTCTTTAACATTTTGAACTAGCCTAGGCCCTAACAATTGACAAGAAGTCACTAAATATGTACACAGGGGACCTTCACCCCCCCCCTCCTTAGATCCCAAGTTTGCAATGATCTTCTGTTCAATTCTAATTAGCCTATTTTTGCTATAAGTAGACTTAGCCTTTTCTTGTTGTTTTTTGGGCAATGTTTATATTTATAGATTAGGCTATTCATATAGGGTAAAAGACCTCTTTTTGGGAAAGACCACTTTTCTTTGACATTCTGGAAAAATAGCAATGGGTTTTTGGACCACCCCTATTTTACTAAAGCATAATGCAATGTGAGGGCAGTAACAAGAACTCTGCCTTCTTGGTCAAATTTTCACCAGTAATTTGTCAGCATAAATTAAAAATGTGGTCTCTGTTTTGACAAGCAATTGAAAAGAAAAAATTATATCTAATATTTGTGGTTTATAGGATAAATATCAATGAAAAAAAGTTACATTTTTAGAATCAGAAGACAATCAGCTTTCTGTTAATATGTGAATAAAACTAAAACACTAAAAGGATATATACATCAAGATGGGATAATTGGTATTTCCAAAAAGAGGTCCTTGTAGGTAAGTCAATAAACTAATATTGTCAAGTGTTTGATCTTAAATAATTTTATTAAAAACTATGTTAATATATAGCTTAGATTATTAGCTTTTCTCTGATATATGCAATTCTTCTCAATTCCTCTTTGGTAACAAGGTGTGAGAGTATTAGTTTTACATAATTTTACTCAATTGGATACTGGTTTTTTACCCTAGCTAAGAAATAAACATACCTCTATAATCAGAATTGCATCCTGAATCCAAATTTAACATTCATTTGTGTCAAAAATGGGTAAATTTTTTGCAGTTCATATTATTAACTTATGAGTAAAGTAAACATACCACTCAATGCCTTTTTATGCTCTTTTCAAATATAATAATCATTTTTGTTGGAGATGAATTTTACCCCCACCCCTATATATACCTGTTCAGGGTTTATATTTGCACATTAGAGGGAGGGGGGGGGGGGTAGAGTTTGACCTTACCTCTCATTTGCATCAGAAATAAGTGACATAAAAGACTTCTGGTCATTGGCATGAAAATTCTTAGTCAATTTTTTTTCAGGACTGTAAACTAGAGGAAATACTGGATGAAAGTGATGTATTACAAGAGGTTGTAGGTGATAACAAGAGCTTAATAGCATTGTATGTATACTTTTGATTTCCATAATTTATGTTTTTTCTACTTACACTCTTACTTTGTTATTGTTTCATTATCATTTTATTTATATAAAGTACTGTTTGCAAGTAAAAGATAATTTCTTGCTTATTTTTTATGTAACCCATGCTTTTGGAACATTTTTATACCCCATGCTTATTTTAATTTCTAAATTTTATGCTTTATTTACATTTTCTGATACCCAAATACTTTTCCAATTGCCAATTGGTCAAGATACTAATAGTTAGTTCTATTAACCAATTCATTAGATTTTTTAATAGTCAATAACAAATTCACATTTGAAGTGAAACTGAATTATGTTGCTTCCTCTATAGAAAAGTCCAAGAGGTATATTTGGGCATAGTATTTTAACCCTAATACTATTCCTCAATGAAGTATCAGGGTTTTTATTATGCCTGAAACCTCTTAAGCTATCTTAATACCCAAATTTTGTCTTAAAAATTAGTTCTTTTTCATTATCACATTATTTTGGGCCTGAACAACCTGTGTTTTGCAGTAAAATATTTAAAATATTCATTCAATAACTGCCATGGTTTTGTGCATTTTGTTGTACATGAAATTTAGTCTCTAAAGGTTTATTATTCATTCTGCTCCCCAACAGCCCAAGGGGTCTTACTTGACCTAATAAATAAATGGGTGCATTTTTGCTCCAAATAATATTAAATGGGAGTTTTCAAGTTTGCAAAAATCTCATACCTTTAACTTCTCAAAATGAATAGGCTTACAACAGTGACAACCCCATTATAAAAAGTCTTAGTTTAAAATTTTATTTGCACCTCAGTCATGGTTCTCTAGATTTTTAAAAATGTTATTCATTTCTTCAAGCTACTGGTCTACAAGATGAAGACCACAGTGAAACTTGTATGATGTTTTTAAAACCTTGAGGGCAGTATTTGAATTTGGTGCTAAAATTTACTAGCCACAAAAACTTTCTGCTAGTGGTCTGGACCTGTCTTCCAAGTCTAGCTAATTCTTGCCAGCTCTTGATCTGGTCATTTCCCACTAGTTGCTTACATCAACAGAAAGCAGAGCCAGTTCACAAATATTGCCCTTTTATCTGCCAAAGCTAGCTCTTTTAATTTCAATGCTACATGCAGAGCCATTCCTAGGGATGGTCATGCCTAGGGCAAAATTAATTTCAGCACCCCCTCCTGACTCAAATATAAGTAAATTAAGCTGGATCAAAGTGAAAAATTTGAAAAATGTGGGAAACCCCCTGGCTGCAGTGCCCAGGGCAGCTGTCCCAGTTGCTTCCCCCTAGAAATGGCTCTGGTTACATGATGGGAAAAAGCGTTATCTTTTTCTTGATTAAACTTTTTAATAGGAATTAATCCATTGAGTTCAGCTGTTAAGAATATTTATTTTTTGTTTGTGTTGAATTACTGGCAATTCATAATTATTGTTTTATAAACATTAATGTAAAAACTCAAGGGTCAGGGATTTCTATTGTGTTAGTTTTTAAAATGTTCTGAAACCATGGTGGCTATGCATGAAACCAAACAAAGTAGTCACTGAAAAAAAAAAAAATACAAAGCAAACATTTCAGCCTAAGCCATCCTTAACACTAAAAAAAGGGAAGGGAAAGATTATTCATTCTCTATTCCTTATATTTCTCAATTTATCCTTTTCCCCATTATTTTAGTGCTGAATGGCTAAGTGGAATTCTTTGCATTAATTTAGAAACTTAAAGGTCAAGGGTTGCTGCTGTTTTAGTTTTTAAATACGTTCTGAAACCATAGTGGCTATGCAAGATACCAAACATGGGTGGTTTTCAGACAGTGGAAAAGAAAAGAAAAAAAGAAGCAAATATTTCAACCAAGGGAAGGAATGGACCACTTCTCAAGTTTTAGAGGAAGGAATTCAACTAAAAAAGGGAAGGAAATTGTTCATTCTATATTCCTTGTGTTTCTCAATTTATTCTTTTTTCTCATTTTTTAGGGCTCCATGGGTTAGTGGAAATCTTTGCTGAAATGCCTACTTTGGTTTTTTGTTTCTTTTTTTTTTCACAGACTGAAAATCATTCTAGCTGGGTTGCTATGCCATGGTGGCTATGCATGAAACCAAACAAAGTTGACTTTAGTCACTGAAAAAAAAAAAAAAAAAAAAAAAAAAAAAAAACAAAGTAAACATTTCAGCCTAAGCCATCCTTAACACTAAAAAAAGGGAAGGGAAAGATTATTCATTCTCTATTCCTTATATTTCTCAATTTATCCTTTTCCCCATTATTTTAGTGCTGAATGGCTAAGTGGAATTCTTTGCATTAATTTAGAAACTTAAAGGTCATGGGTTGCTGCTGTTTTAGTTTTTAAATATGTTCTGAAACCATAGTGGCTATGCAAGATACCAAACATGGGTGGTTTTCAGACAGTGGAAAAGAAAAGGAAAAAAAGAAGCAAATATTTCAACCAAGGGAAGGAATGGACCACTTCTCAAGTTTTAGAGGAAGGAATTCAACTAAAAAAGGGAAGGAAATTGTTCATTCTATATTCCTTGTGTTTCTCAATTTATCCTTTTTTCCCATTTTTTAGGGCTCCATGGGTTAGTGGAAATCTTTGCTGAAATACCTACTTTGGTTTTTTGTTTCTTTTTTTTTTCACAGACTGAAAATCATTCTAGCTGGGTTTCTTGCATGTTATTAGTTTTTAAAAGTTTTACCTTCCCTTAATAGCTGTTTTCCTCATCTTTGATTATGTTTTTTTTTCAGCCTTTTAAGAAAAGATAATTTCACAGGCCTTGTGAAGTTGGTTACAACAGAGCCTCCAGCTGATCAACCAGAGGTCACTAGGTTCAGGTTAGCCAATACTGCCTCAGAAATACTCAGCTCTGATATTCAAGACATTAAAGGACATTTTGTCACTGACACCTCCTACCTGGGGATTTTATGTGATTTCTATAATGAAGAGAAAGAGCTAAATCCATTGTTAGCTTCTTTTGTCAGTAAAGTTTTGGGAAATCTGATCAGAAAATTACCAGAGCAGGTCATTATTCTCTGTACTTATTAGGGTTTTCTTAATCTGAAAATGAGGTTATAAGTTCCCTGTATAATGTGGATATGCAAGGGTAAAATATGTGCTACAAGTCCTTTAAACAATCAGGAAAAATTAAAAAAAAAACATAAAATGTATTGAAAACCTGGGTACTTTTGTGCAAAAATGGAACTTTGTTGTTGTGTAACACAAGGAGTTTAGACATTTCTAACTCCTCTAGGACTGTAACTATGTCCACCCATGCTATCTATAAGACATTAAGGGCTGCAACCAGGGGGGTGGGGCATACCCATTCTGACCCCTCTCCAGAAATTCATGGCTGGTCATCACTTCATTTGTGGTTCCTGTCCCTTCACAATGGAGGGCATGGTAATTGTGTTAAATATAATGAAATTATTTTAATTTTGTAGAATATAATTTTAAATCAACACTTAATGCAGACAGAGGCGTCACTAGCCAGAACATTTAGGGGGGGGGGGATGGATTTTACCAACTGATTGGTTATTTTTACTGACTGATTTGGCAATATTGCTATTAAAATTACTTTTTTTGTTTAGCAACAGAGGCTGATCTTCTTTCATTGATTTCATGTTATACATTTACATCAGTCCATTTACCTAATAAAAAAGATGTGAGCCAGTAAAATAGTAAAGCTTTGTGCCATAATTGCACCAACTCCAATTTTTTACCAACTGGTTGAAAACATTGGCTCCCCCCCCCCCCAAACATGACGCCCCAGAATAGAGGTACACAATTTGAATATCTTAAACTTTGTTCTGATTTGACACATGTCCAATACACTGACACATTGATACCTTTCAATTTTTGTGCTACTAAACACTGTTCTGGGCTTTGCTTTGTCCTTCCATGCCTCAAGACTTGTATCTAGAGCCTTTGTAGCAATTTTGTTCAGTTAAGACCAAATTTGACAACACTGCACTGATGAACGGTTTGTTATCTTTTCACTTGTGATACAAAAAAACATTATTTTGGACACAATCTATACATCCAACTGCTCAGAGGTAGCTAAAAAAACTTTTTTTTAACCCCCTGCCACCTGCTTCATCCATAGAAACGGCTATGGGTGTTCTCAATTTGGTTTGAGCTCTAACCTGTCAAAGGATTTTTATTTCCATTTTATTGACGGGTTAACAGAGGGATAGCTTTTATAAATTTGTTGTAATGAATCATTTTAGATAAATATTTCACAGCCTTTGTTTGTTTTATCTAATGGGAAGATTGGTGGCACCCTGTATATTATTTCACAATATATTTTGTAGTAGTTTGATTTGACATACTATCTAATGAAAAAACGTGCGTTTTATCTTTTATTTATAGAAAAACTTTATCATTTTGTGTTTACTGTTTTTATCATTATCTACTGTTATTTATTTTGTTATCTACATTAATTTTTTTTGCATCATGTATTTATGCTTTTTATTTGATAAATAAATTCTGCAATTTTCTGTTGCAAAAAGAAAAAGTTGGCTCTAAAATGTTGAAATGACACATGATGGAAATTATGAAATGGGCAATTTTGAGTTTACTGTTCTTGTACATAAAACAAACCAGAGATATTTTAGGGTAATATATGACATATCTAGTCTTATGTAGACGTAATTAAAAACAAATCTTTAGGCTTTATTCCCACTCCTCCTCTAGCTAATAATCCCTCCCCCACTCCATTCTTGACTTTCTCCTGCCCTAGAGGGTCACACCTGCTATAAGTGCTTTAAAAAAATACGCGGTATATTGCCAGCACCCCTCCTCCGATCACCTCCCTTATACCAGTCTCTTGATCATCTTTTTCTAGAGAGCGTCGAACGTATCAAGTTTTAGTCCAATAGATCCACTTGTCTGCTGCTGAAAAAGCAAAGCATAAACAAAATGATATAAGTTGTTACACCCTCGAATAAACTGAAAACCTACTGCTTTTAAGAGCACAGACGTCCTTGAAGTTAGATGGAATGATCTTTTTCCTATGCCTAACACTGCTGTAAAAGAATACGTTGTCCTATCATGAATGTTCACATTGGTTTTTCATTGTGGCCAGTATTTCTTTTTTTACTTAATTACATTTTTTTATGGTTTTTATTTATTTTTAGCAATCTATAATCTACGAGATGAATCTTTTTCCTAGGCCGGACACAGCCATAAAGGCTTCCTTGGTTTTATTCTTATTATGTTTTTTGATAAATTTTTATTTGTTTATTGTAGCAATCTGTAAGCCACGAGATAAATATTTTCGTTAGGCCAAACAGGGCCGTAAGAGAACACG
>CM051257.1:77565748-77803248 GCA_027921565.1 Artemia sinica | reverse complement strand
TGACGTTAAAATTAATGATTAGTAGCGACTAGGATTAATTTCGTAGGTAGTTTCGAAGACCACACTGTCTTTCCATGACGATAAATAAAAGTTCAAATAGGGATAAATCTTTTTAATAGACAGTGATAATTCCCAAAAAAATACTGGTTATTTCGGTCACATGTAGAGTGACCGTCATCAGCAGAAATATTGTATACGTGACTGAAATATCCAGTATTTTTTGTTAGTTTTCACTGTTTAATAAAAGGATTTATCCCTGTTTGAACTTTTATTTATAGGGTTAATTTTAAGCTGAAATTTAGGAAGGGTAACTACCTTCAGGGAAGTTATGATGTTGGGAGACTCCAGGATGAGAATTTGAGAAAAACTTTCCAGGAACAGTTGAATGCTAAACTCGAGAGTTATAAATTGGACAATATAGAAGATGGATGGAATCATTTTTGGAAAATAGTTTGTGAAGTTGCTGATGGTGTCTTAGGGAAGAACGTTAGAAACGCAGCTAGGAATATTAGTGAAAATGCTTTATGTTTAATTGAGAGGAGGAGGAACCTGTACAAGAATTATTTGAGTGATAGATCATATGAAATTAAGAGGAATGTAAAGGAAATTGAGAAAGCATTAAAATATGGATAAGGAGGTGTAATAGCCTTTGTCATGGGTTTGGTCAATCGCTATTGTAAAATGTTCTGTCATTTATTGATGTCACGCAGTATATACAATAAAGTATAAGTTTTTGCCTAGTATTTTGCTAAGTTCGAGTAAAATTGATTGAAAACTTTCATGATGACTGCATCTTTTTCAAGAAAACTTATCGAAAATTTATTGTATTTTGGAATTTTTTTCCAAAATCTTTATATATATATATATATATATATATATATATATATATATATATATATATATATATATATATATATATATATATATATATATATATATATATACATATACACGAACTATGTATATATACTGTCATCTCCAAAGAAATAGTTACGGGACCTTTTAAACTATGCTCAATAAAAAAGCTATCTCAAAATTTTGATTGGATGTGTTTGGGGATTCATGGGTGTGGGAGGGGAATGATTGTCCTCTAATCACTTTTGAATCCTTTTCAATGGGTAATTCAAGAAAACTTATCGAACATTTATTGTATTTTGGATTTTTTTTCAGCCTTTCTTGGAGGATCATTTCTTAGAACAAAAATTTTTCCTATTTTTAGTGATAGATCCAAAAAACTGTTATTGGAAATTTAGGTGATCTCTGCATCCTTTTTAGGTATATTCTTTTTTTTAGTGGCTGATTCAAGAAAAGCTGATTGAAAATTTACTTGATCTCCTAAAACCAGGAAACGACGGTTCCACAATTGCCAATGCCTCTCAGGCTATATGTGAGACAATCCGGTGTCTTAGAGAACAACATATCCAAAATATGGAGGATGGGGACACTGGACAGATGAACGGCAAAACCGTCGAGCCTTTGTTGGCTCACTTTCATTCGTATGTTCTAATCATTTTTCTTGTACTTTCTATTCAAGAGAGAGGTAATAAAGGGAATGAGAATGATTTTAATTTTAGAAAAGCGCTGAAAAATATCATTTTAATATACCAGTATAAAGGAATATTCTAGTGACAGTAGGGTTGTGCTCCTAATATTTATTTTTTTTCTGAATGATTTTAAATCAGATCGTTCATATTAATGAATGACAAGTAAGGAGTTATTTTATGCAGAGGAAGATTTTTCTGCAAGAAGGAATTCTTTGTGGGGAGAATTCAGGGGGGGGGGAGATTCTGAAATAATTATAAGTTTAAAAATACAATTGTTATTAATACGCGGGGGAGACTTTCCACGGGGAGGGGAGGGGTTTCTTTGAATTTTCTTTCTTTTCATATCGCAGCAGCGCGTGACGGGTAAGCTAGATTGTTTTTGTATCAGATCGTTCATATTAATGAACGACAAGTGAAGATGTATTTTATTATTTTCTTCGGAGGAAGAATTTTCTGCAGGATGAAATCTCCCTGGGGAAGAATTCTGCAGGGGGGAAATTTTTCAAATAATTAAAAATCTAAAAATATGATTGTTATTAATATGCGGGGGATGGGGACTCCCGCTGGGAGAGTCTTATTCAGAAAGGAATTTTCCCCAGAATTCCTTTCTTTTGAGGTCGCAGCAACGCAGGACGAATAAGCTAGATCATTTTCGGATCAAATAGAAACCGAAAGTGTCGAAAACGGGACTATATATATATATATATATATATATATATATATATATATATATATATATATATATATATATATATATATATATATATATATATATATATATTATATTATATATATATATATATATATATAATATATATATATATATATATATATATATATATATATATATAATATATATATATATATATATATATATATATATATATATATATATATATATATATTTATATATATATATATATATATATATATATATATATATATATATATATATATATATATAGATATATATATATATATATTACGGTGAATGTTCGCAAATTGGTTCATGTCGACATTCACCGATGAATGTCCGAAATACCTTTTTTCTCCTTGGATTTAGTCACCGTTGCCAGTCAAATTTTCAAACAGTTCGTGGAACTTTAAGTAAGGAGCGACCCGGCTCAATAGTAACCGAAACTCTAAAAAACGGGATGTTGATACCAATAGATACATCAAAAGAATCAGATTTTAATGTTGATATCAAATATATAAATTTCATCAAGTTTAGTCTTACCTATCAAAAGTTCCGCGCCTGAGAAAATTTGCCTGATTTTCGAAAAAAAGGGGGAAATGCCCGCTAAAAGTTACATAATCTTGATGAAAATCACACCATCAGATTCAGCGTATCAGAGAACCCTACTGTAGAGGTTTCAAGCTCCTCTCTGTAAATATGTGGAATTTTGTATTTTTTGCCAGATCACGGATATGTGTTTATTTGTTTTTTTTTTCCAGGGGTGATCGTATCGACCCAGTGGTCCTAGAATATCGTGGGAGGGCTCATTTGAACGGAAATTAAAAGTTCTAGTGCCCTTTTTAAGTGACAAAAAATGGAGGGCAACTAGGCCTCCTCCGACGCTTATTTTTTTCCCAAAGTCACTCGATCAACATTTTGAGATAGCCATTTTGTTTAGCATGGTCGAAAATATAATAATAATGTCATTTAGGATGACTTAATCCCCCAAAGTCCCCGGGGGGAGGGCTGAAGGATATGAACTTTACCCAATGTTTACATATAGTATTGGTTATTGGGAAATATACAGACGTTTATAGGGGGGATTTTTTCTGGTAGCGGGGGGGGGGGGTCGGGGGTTATGTGGGAGGATCTTTTCATGGGGGAAGGGACATTGCTATGAAGGGGGTGCCGGATTTCCCAGCATTATTTAAAAAAACGATCAGAAATTAAATAAAAAAGATAAGTTTTTCAACTGAAAGTAAGGAGCAACATCAAAACTTAAAACGAACAGAAATTATTTCGTATATGATTGAGTTCGCCCCCTAGTCAATACCTCGCTCTTTAAGCCAAAGATTTTTTAGTACTTTCATAGGAGCTATTTATTCTAATTAACGGCCTTTGTGATTAAGGGGTCATTTTCAAAGAATTGGAACAAAATTCGAACTTTAGCGTAAAGAGTGAGGTATTGACTAGGTGGCGAACCCTCTAATACACGTATTAAAAATATATGAATATAGAAGTTCGTTACGTAAGTTAATTCGTAAGTTACGTATATTTATTACTAATAAAAACGTCCCTAAATAAAATTAAACAACTTTCGAGAAAGCCATTTAACCGAATAAAAGTAAAATTAGAATGCAAATTTTGTTTTAATTATTCATGTACCGTGAGCCAAAATCAAAACCTGCATTAATTCAAAAACGTTCAAAAATTAAAGTTTTTTAACTGAAAGTAAGGAAGAACTTTAAAACTTAAAACGAACAGAAATTATTCCGTATATGAAAGGGGCTGTCCCCTCCTCAACGCCTTGCTCTTTACGCTAAAGTTTGACTCTTTCTCACAACTCTATTTTTTATAGATTTTTTATATTGTTGTCATTCTTGTATCGACTTCAAATGTCAATTTTTTTCACTAAGCAGTTTGTTTTACTTTTGTTTTAAACTTTCGGTTGTTTTGAAAATGTTTCGCTCTTTACTGAGTTACATCTATTTCTCTAATCATAACTTATGGACCACGAGAATATAAATAGTATTGTATCGGCTTTCAGATCATATTTGCAACATAAAACATCTTGTTGCACCAAGTTTTGCCAATGCTGCTTAAACACCAAGTTTGCTTAAACACATATTTTAAGTGTCGTGTGTGTCAGGCATGTTTGTGAGAATTTGTTTTAGACGGCTCGCGTTTGGAAAGCGGATGAGGGTAAAAC
Organism: Artemia sinica; assembly: GCA_027921565.1. Taxonomy (NCBI): domain Eukaryota; kingdom Metazoa; phylum Arthropoda; class Branchiopoda; order Anostraca; family Artemiidae; genus Artemia; species Artemia sinica. Next base: position 77,798,819 of record CM051257.1, on the reverse strand, counting down.
TGAAAAAGGAAATAATATACGATTAAAACCTATTTTGATTAAAAACATTTCGGGGGGGGGGGGGGGGTTCAAAGCCCCAAAACCCCTGACACGGCCTATGTCCTAGAGCTTAAGCATCCTCGGTTGGCTGGCGTAGGAGTCAACAAGGGTGCTTGGAAAATCGATCAGTGGTTTGATTTGAATCAACTGATAGGTAATCATAGGCAGTGTAATAGCGCTGCAACTAACCCCCCTCCCACATTTCCAACATTACACCATTTCCGCTAACACATTCAATCAAAATATTGAGATAGTCATTTTGTTCACGTAGTCGAAAAGTCCGGAAATTATGTCCTTGAGGAAAGTCTACAGGACCTTACTCCGGAGGTTTCAAGCCGCTATTTTCAAGAATATGAAATTTTGTGCGCCCCCTGACAGTTTTTATTCCATCAATGATCCTGTCAAACCAGCGGTCATACAATGTCGGAAAAGGGGTAATTGGAAGGAAATTCAAAGTTCTAATGCTGCTTTTAAGTAATAGAAGACATTGCACCAAAGAAGAGCTCCGATGTCCATGCTTCCTTGACTGAGACCATATAGCTGTGTGGCGGCACATTTTTAAAAACTTATTTTCCTCAACTAACCGACTTCTTCTTACTGCTATGTGAGCTATTATTTTAATCACCTCCGAACGTTCAATTCGGAACGTTCCCAAATTTTATCAGTATATACAGTTCCTATACGATGACACTGCAATAATGCCGCCGGGCCTCGGCACGTCTACGCGGCAGGCATCTATGTATGGATTCTCATTGTCACTTGTCTTCGAGCCGCATACAATGTGAGCCCCTTCTTGATGTCATGGCGTCACCATAGGCTCAGTACAGCCACCCTGGGAATAATACAAATTCTTTCTTAAAATTGTGACCTGATCAGATCGTTTTCGTGGCCAGAAATGTCAAAATGCTAGTTTTTTGAAAAAAAAACAACTGTGTTACCGATTTCGATGCCGGACCCCGGCACTCGGTATGTTGAAGGCTTGTATATATACTCCACTCCACTTGCTACATGGGATACTCCACTCGCGTTGCGTTGATTAGTTTTTGGTAGTTTTGGAATTAAGTTTTTCTGGAATTTTAAGTTTAGTTTAAGGTTTAACTTTAGCTAGTTTTTTCGACGGCTTTTTTGCTAAATTGAGTGAAAAAAATAGATAAAATCCAGCTTAAATATTGCATCATGTCACCTCCCTTGACTCTCTACATTCGTATTGTGTTGAATGGTATTGAAGTTTTTCTGGAGTTGTAAGTTAAGTTAAAGTTTTAAACTTAAGTTTAAGCTTAAGATTTAAGTTTAGGTTTAAATTAAACTTAAGTTTTAAGTTTGTGTAGTTTTTTTTTTATCCAAAAGAAACCAAAAACTAAAACTTAACTGCATTTCAATTTTTCTTTGCTTTAGAGAGACTATTTTGGATACAATTTTGGACAATATTTTTGATGGTCCTTCCTCGGAATATTCAATTGTTGAGGGAATTCAAGTCCCATTGACTCTTTTAGAAGTGCGGCAACGAGCGTAAGTGTTTTTGAATTCATAGTCTCTTTTTTTCTAAAACAACCCTGAGAAGTCGTTTTAAATATCTATATATGACTTATAAGGCTAATTGTGCTATATTGACGTTCAGATTAGAATATACTAAGCACACTTTTCAAATAAGGTGGACATACTAAAAAGCGTGAGCATACGATTGTTCCGTAGTGGTGTTACTTTAAACTGAATTTGTTCACAAATCATCTTTGTTTGTTTTTAGAGCTTAGAATTTTTTGAGCTGGGAAGTCTATGTTTTACGAAGACAATTAAAAAAATTAATAGAAAACGTATTATTCCAAGAGAAATAGCTTACACTCTCTTTATGCAAAATGAAGTATGGCTTAGATAGATTAATATTAGTTTTAAAACGTGTTTATGCTCCAGAGGCTAGAACTTAAACGGGAGATTTTACTAAGTTTTTTTGGAACAAGTTATTTTGAAACCTCTATTAGCTGTCAAGATTGTTTTTGGCTTTTTTATTGGTTTAGGTTATAAGATCTATAGCCAATAGATTTCAAGATCTATTGGCTGTCAAGATAATATGTTTTAATGCAAGACTTCATTAAAATTGTAATATATCTGAAGATTTTTTTTATATTGTGAAGGGGTCACGGTCAGACGATCATAACGGACAAATTTAATGGTCAAAATTAGTTTGCTACGTGCTGTTTTGTTTCGTTTTTTCTTCCTTTTTTTTGTTTTTGTGTGTAGAAAAGTTGTATTTTCAATTTCATAAACATATTTTTGTAAATCTTAGAGCCCAAAGTGAAGCTTCCGAACCGTACTTTCGAAGCGTGTCTCAAGATACATTAAAGGGAATTGTCAGACGACTTGAGAAGTTTCATGACGTGCTTTTAAATCCTCCAAAGAAGAGACCTGTGGTGACACCTTCATTCAGCTTTGAAATCCCTTTTGGTGAAAGTAGATTAAATGTTTGCCGTCTTTTGGCAACTATTGTAGATACTATGGATTTTGAAACGCATCTTCGATTGATTGAGCTAAATACCTTGAATGTGATGCTGGTGAGTTCTATTTCTCTTATGATAATGCATTATTTAACGTTCAGATGTACCAACGTAACTGTTTGGGGGATTGTATTTATATATGAGGCGGGCCTCGTGAAAGACACCATTGACTGATTCTAGATAGAGGGGGGGGGGGGGAATATCAACAATGGGCATGTTAAACTGCTGGGAATAGGTGATTTGAGATTTGTACTTCCCACATTTTCTGTCTACCTCGAGAATTTTCAACGCAATAATTATTTGAGCTATTGGCGGTGTTGCCGCTAAAGAACTGAACGTTTGCTGAAAAAATCTTTGTCAAAATAAATAACATAAATAAGGTAGAACCCTGCACACGTTGCAAGAAAAATGTAACAAGAGCTCAAGGAGGAATGCAGTGCCGAGACTGCCTAAAATGGCTCCACTTTGGTTGCGCAGGTCTTGCGTATAATAAGGAAGTTGCTGACGAACTCCGAGGATAATGGCAATGCTATAGACAAGACAAGATCTTTTATTGACAAAAACACATGACTAATAAATTTCTAAACTGGTCGACGGAGAGCAGGGCTCGCTGTGATGTGGCTTGATGTGGGCTCGAGAGCAGGGCGCTAGAGTTACAAATCTTCTAGCAATGACCAATATAAAGCTACTACTCCACCAAAAGCACAAAATACTAGAGGGACTCCGAGAGAAGAATCCACCAAAAGCCCAGGTCCATCGGTAAGCCAGCCTACGAAGCCCAAAGAGATTTCTTTGAACACTAGTTTTCCAGATAGCAACACAGAATGCAGCTACTGTCACAAAGATGTCGACATTGCCACCTCTTTCCTCTGCTTTTTCTGCAACGAGTGGAAGCATGCCTCTTGCCAAGGTATAAATGCTGATCTCGTGCTGGTCATGAAGAGAGAAGACAACGAGTGTCTCCTGTTTAAATACGAATGCCTCTCCTGCTCCAAGCGAAAAGTAGCAATTCTACATCTTCAAGTGCGACAGCTGACAGAAGCTCAACCTCATAGACCTCATGAGGCAACACCTTTGAATCATAGTGAAAAACCCTCACCTCACTACATCCAGCCGATAAATGTAATTATTCAGGTAGAAGTAGAAAAGGAACTAAGGGAACAGAAAAAGATGAATTTTGTAGTCATGGGGCTACCTGAATCAACTGCTGTCAATGACACTACAGACGTTGTCAAATTGACTCAAGAAAACGAGCTCGGGGCAAATATCACTGAAGAGGAGATACTAAAAACGGCCCAGATTGGAAGACCAAAGGAGATGGTAGTCCACGCACTTTGTTAGTTAAGCAAAAAAAAAAAATCACAACAGCTTGAGATGAAAAGGCAAACAATCCTGAGGACAGCTCCAAATCTAAGTAAATCATCAAATGAAGAAACTCGTACCAAAGTATACATAAACCCAGATCTCACGCCCATGCAGAGACAAATTCTTACTGTGAAGAGACAACAGAAGAGGAATGCCCACACCCAGTGCCATCGTCAAATTCAGATGCAGAGCCATCTCTAAACGAAGGTAAAGACTCCAACGAAGAGCAACGGCAAATATGAAGTAGAATAACCAAAGCCAAACAAATGCCACCATCCTCCAAGCTTAACAAAAAAGCTATTAAAGTAAAAACACTAAAGATACTATATTTAAATGCTGATTAATTACCAAACAAATTATCAGTATTAAAAGTAGAAATTGCTGCAAAGAACCCAGACATAGTAGCAGTGGTCGAAGCTAAGCCTAAACTCTGTCGATATCTCCCAACCTTACCAGAATTGGCCATCAACGGCTACAAAAGCCACACCTTGAACATAGATCAAGAAGAAGGTCGGGGAATTATTTGCTATGTCTTAGACAATTTATCAGTCCAGAAAGTATCATCAACAGTAAATGGACAGGAAATTATTTGGCTTCAGATATCAAATACTAACCAAGAAACTCTAAATTTGGTTGTAGTATTGAAGTCCAAATAGCGCAGCCGTGAATGACCAAGTACCCTTTAAAGATATTCACGCTATATGTCAAAGATTAACAGAACCAACTCTCATCATTGGAGATTTCAATTACCCTAACATAGATTGGGACCTTCCACACCTCCTAGAGCATAGCGGGTCACCCTCATAGAGGGAATTTCTGAAGGTAGTGAATGATAATTACCAAGAGCAGCTTATTAAAAAACCAACAAGAATCCGAAGAAGCGACAAGCCAACACTACTGGACCTAGTCCTATGCAGTAATACGCAACTAATACAAGAACTTACTATAAGTCCTCCCGTTGGAAAATCGGACCACGCTACAATTAACTTAGAGGCGATTATAAGTTGCGAAACTATGAGAAAAAAAAAAGAGAGGTGGGTGTATTCAAGGGGTGATTACAATACCATGCGGACGGAGCGAGAAGTTTTTGACTGGACTGAAATACTAAACAACACAGATCTAGTAGATGGCATGTACAGAAAGTTTGCATCCGTAATCATAGGCCTCACAAAGAAGTATGTACCAATAGTCAAAATATTTAAACGACCGCCTCTAAAACGAGATTTAATATTTAGAAAATTAAACCCGTTTTTATTTACTGCTCAAATTTAAAGATTTTTTTCTGTTTTTTATTTGTTTTGTTTTTAAAGTTGTTTGTAAATGTAGTTTTGGAACACAAAAAAAAAAGTTATCAGTCTTGTTAAGCAAAAAAAGTTACTGAGGGAGAAGGTTTGGAATTTAAAAACTGAAAAAGTCATTTACCAAATTTATTTGTTTGTAGGAGTAGAGTAAAATCCTTGTTGGCTAGGGTATTGGTATTGGACTACGGTATTGGTATTTTTCTAGGGTATTGTGGCATAATATAGTTCGAAAAATTTAATAAGATTAAAAATAATCTGAAGTATATAATTTTATCTTATATTATGTAAAATAAGGGTATATTATGATATAGATGATTTGATTTTAGAACAATATGGATTATATAATGTATATTCATTTTAAACTATACTGTAGGGACTTTTTGTGGAGAACTGATAATAAGCACTTTTGTAATAGCAGGATTTGACCTTTTTTACAGAGTAGAGATCTTTCTTGAATTAGTTTTACTTGTGTTTTCTTTTTCAATAGTAAAGCAGTATTTTTCAAAGAAGCTTATGTCTCTGATATCCGTCGCGGAGTACTCTATACGTGTGTTTTTCGACCTAAGTCTAGTCGTGTATTGACTTAATTCGGGGAGTAGTCTATACACGTATAGATGTCGTGGAGTAGTCTATACGTGTATTTTACTAATTATTTCTAATAATGTATTTTTCTAATTAAGGCTCACTGGTGCAGTTCTTGTTACTTCATATTTATGCTTTAGTGTTTCAGAACGTCTTGGTAGAATATAATCAGAATGATTTCGGCAAAAAAAAAAATACAGCAGTAACTTTTTCTGAAAAAATCAGTGGTCTCAACTGAGGTTGGGGGTGCACTTGATCCCCCCACCCTGTCCTAGATTCGAAAATACCTTTTTTCGGGGGCATTTTCGTTGAAAAGTGCCTTTTCGGGTATTTTTTTACTGAAATAAATGAAAGAAACGACTAATTCCTCCCCCCTTCTAGATTTTGAAAAATAAATTCTGCTCCCCTTCCCCTAAATTTTTGGGAAATGACGCTACTAGGGTCACGTTTATATAATGGTCACGTATTAGGCCCTAGCTCTCTAGGTAATATTAGCCCTTATTATTCCTAATTTATATTAATGACTTGTTAAGATGTTTACCTCCTAATGATACCTTAGCAGTAGTTTTTGCAGAAGATACTGCAATGACAGTGATACTAAAAGCTGCAACCCCTTCCTTGGTTTTTGAAAATCTGATGACAGTAAATTCCCTTAATACCTTTTTTTGTAACTATTTGGCTCCAAACTTATCAAAAATTGAGCTCATGGTATTTAGGACCTCAAAGCAGTCACTAAATAAGATCGGAATGGAAGAAACAACTGATCTAAGGTCAAAATAGGATAGAAAGAGTTAAGTCAAAATAAGATAGAAAGGGTACCTTGGGATCATTATTGATGAAATCTTGTCTTTTCGCAAACACTCCGAGTATTTGGGTCTCGCTCATAATTTGGAATGCTCTTATAAACTAAGGTATGTGTTTCCCTTCTCCATTCTTAAAAATCTTGTATCATTCATTGAATCCTATGTTAAACATTGTCCTATAATTTATGTCAACACGTTTGCGATTCACTTCTACCCCTACAGATAATCCAGAATAAGGAAGTAAGAATTCTTGGCTCCTTTATTCATTGCCCTACAAAACTAGAAAATCTATCGGAAACTTATACGTTCTTTTTATTTCTTGATATTCTTAATATCAAACGACTAAAAGAATTACGAAGAGCAATGGGGTTTTTTGAAACTCAATCTCCAACAAACTATTTCCATGAGCAGGTGATGGGCTGAGGTTCACGTATCGTCTATACTGGGGTCCACGTATTCAGCCTAAGTAGCTTCATCGTTCCCTAACTAAATCAGAAAGAGCCAAACTTCCATTAAGGTTCCAGTTCCCCTATTTTTCAAGTGAATTTAATATACCTGAAATAATTCCAAAGAATCGACAAAAAAATGTGTTTTGAAGATTGTCGGGGCGTGGGACTTACGAATTCTAACATCAAATTTTAACGTCAAGGCCAAATTGAACGAAATTTTCCTTTATTAACAAAATCATTTTCGCTTTATTAATTAATTAATAATTTATTTTTAATTTTTATTCATTTATTATTAAATTACTATTAATTATTTTAAACAGTGTTATTTAATTGTCATTATTTAATACTTTTTTATTTTTTAATTTATTTTATTAATTAATTAATAATTTATCAATTATTTTCATTTATTAATTGCATCCTCTACTTTATTTTAATAACAATAAAAAGTACTTGTATGATATACCTCCTGCATCTCAAGTTGTTCAAACATTGACGTACTGTAAACCGGATTTAGATGGCGTTTCGCTAGTTTCTTTCAACTTAGCGTAAGAAAAGACAAAGAGAGTTGACACTATAGGCTAGATAAGAATATATAATTTGGGCTATATATTTGCACATTAGGGGTGGGGGGTAAAGTATTTGGGCAGTTATTTTTAGCTTATTAATTAACTAATCATTTATTTTTAATTTGTTATTTAATTATTATGAATTATTTTAAATTTTGTTATTTTAATCATTTTTTATTTTAATTATGTTGTATTCTTTAATTTATTTTTATTTTATTAATAAATTAATGACTTATTAATTGTGCCCTCTAATTTATTTTGATAAAAAGAAAATTTCAAAAATTAAAAAAAAAATGATCATAACTGTTGGATTATTTATTTGAAATTTTGCGTCCCTTAAATTTCTGTGCCCAGGGAAAGTTACCCCTCTGTCCCCACCCCCCCTCCCCCCCTAAAACCGCCTCTGATCATTGTAAGAAGCACATACCTCCAACATCTGTTACACAATAACTACATTATTCATTCAAATTGAGTTATTGGCCTAACGTTTTTGCTTATTTGAGTTATTTTAATGCTGAAAGATCTCATGGCAGAATACGACCAGAATGACTTTGAAAAGAGAGAACTTTCTTAACTTATTAGGTACCTATTTAAGGTTTGCTTTCGTTTTTGCATAGCTAAAGCTGCATCTACATTCGGCGTTTTCTCAAAACTGGGATGGAAAGCTGGTAATCTGGATAGTGGAGACCTCTACTGCGTTCATTTTCCGCTTTCTGGGTACGATAAAAAAAGACACCAATAAATGAGCCGGCATGTCAAAAAATAAGAATTGTAGATGAGCTGTTCTGTTTTCTGGGAGCCTGATCAAGCAATAAATTTAAAAAGGAAGCCATGTGGTCTACCAAGAAATTAAAGCTGCTTCTATAAACTCTCATATATGGTGAAATGAATAGACTTTCTCATTGATTGAAATCTGGAAGGACAAATTTGATGACCGGAAAACCGGATGGGAATCCTGAGAAGAAAAATTGGGGAAAAGGTGGCAGTCTACGTGTCTGCTAGAAGAGCTATAAAAATACTCTTCTAGGCAATCCACCGAATTCATTCTTGAATTCGGAATGAATTCTTGCCGAATTCGTTCAGAAAATAAATTTCTCAAATTCTGAATTTCAAAGAAACTAGGACCCTTTGCTTTTGATAACTTTTTTCGTTAATTTCTGTTGCTTTGCAGCAGTAAATACTTTCTCCAACCCATACGCTTGCTCTATTGTAGAAAGTGTTACCACTTTAAACTTGTGTTTTAAAATACGAGTGGGAATCACTTTGATTATGTTGGCACGTTTTTGTGGGCCATCTCCAAAGGAAAAGGGGTATTGACACCCTTGACTATAACTAACTGTAAGTACTTAATCCAAGAATACTAATTTTATTTCTCAGCGAAGCCCCCCCCCCTACAGAAACTCTAGATCTGTCAATATTTCAAAGGTGTAAATATAAAAAAACAGAAGCTCTGTTTTGTGCTTAAAACAGAAGCTCTGATAAAAAACGAAATAGCTCTGCGTAAGCTCTGACGGGTGCTACCTGTCACTAGTTTGCCACAAAGACGTTCTCTAATTCAAAGGAAGTCGTACCTCCGATATCTCTTGCAAAGTAACACATCGTTAATTTTTCTTATTAAGGTTCCCCGGCACAACACTTGTCACCAAGGCCGTATCAGGGGGGGGGGGGGTGAGTGTACTGGGTTTGACCCCCCCCCTGAAAATTTTGTCCGATTTATGCAAAATTGAACAAAACGCATTTAAACAGGTTTTGATGTGTTTTGTAAAGTTTTTTGTAGCCCTCTCCCCTTCACCAAAATCCTGGATACAACCCTTCTTTTTTGCTTAGTTTATATATTTTAATGTTACAGGATCTCATGGTAGAATATAATCAGAATAATTTTCTCCATGCTCAAGTGGAAAGATGTATGTCCTCTATCCTGTTGAAAGCCCCCACGCCAGTGATGTCAATGCAGAGTCCTTGTTAGAGAATAAGGAGGAGCTTATGGAATGGCCATCCACTTCTATGTCATGTAAGCTTTACTTTCTGATAAAATAAAAAAAATGAAATGATTCAAGAAAAGTAAATACCAAAATTAAAACTTAAAATTAGCAGATAACAGCTTATATAAAAATTTCAAACTTAAAGCGAGTCGAAATCACTGACAATGAAGCCAATCAGAAATTAACGCGAGTAATCGTGGGATACCGCTTTCCACGTGGGGATCGTAATCGGTCAGTAATAGTGGGACCCCCGATCAAGATCTGGAGTTATAGCTGAGCTTTATGGGAAACAGTCACCTATTTTATTGTAACAAAAAAAGAAAAATGAATAAAATAATGTTCACACTAGTCAAATTTAACAGAATGAAAGCTAATTGATGTGGAAAGTCATGCCGTTTGTCATTGTCAAGACATCTCATTTATCTTAAGCTTCCCTTTTTATTAGAGGTTATACTTCACATAGGAGGGGAATGCCCCTTGATATATGTAGTTGCGGGAGTTTTGGTAGTAGGATAAATAAAAAGTTACAGAACCCTCTATACTAACCATAGACAGGTTCTAGCTGAGGGGTTTTTTGCTACCTTGGAAATATGTTGTGTTAGGTGAATGAAAGTTTCACTAATTTGAGCTATTCTCACTAACCAGCGTATTTACCATTCTTTTGTTGCCCCCTAGACTAGTGGTTCCCAACCAATTTTGAGACATGCCCACCTAAGCATTTCTAAAATCTGATGCCTCCCTCGTAATATTTAAATTTTGTTGTTCAAATTTTAGGTATATTCACCTGAAGGAAGCTTAAAAGACAATAACCTGGGTATCTTTTTTCCTGGTCGCCCTCCAGGCGCATTCTAATCTAATGAAAAATATTGTTTGAACACAACATATTTTTATACAAAGTATAGTGTCATTGCAATAATATCATGTGTCTTTTTTGCTCTTTAAATGGATTTGAATGTGGCGTCGTTGACATGAAAAAATGTTTTTTTTTCTCTCAAGATTACCAGAAGGTTGCACGTCCTGCCCATGACCCACCAAAATATTGCCATGCCCTACTGGTGGGTCATGTGCCCCACGTTGGGGATGGCGGTCTTAGACCCACAAATAATCCCCAAAACTTTCCAAGCTATTCCAAGCTTGTATTTTGAATGTCCCGCCAAATTATATATTTCGTGAATGTTAGCTAGCAATGTTACTTAGATAACAATTTTTTGTTTCCTTCATACTAACAAAAACTATTTGCTAGCAATCGGACGGTGGGAAAAATTATTGTATTTATATATTATATTAAAATTACCGTATTTTTTTTTAGTAATATTGTGGCTCTTTAACTCCTAATTGGCGCTATCAAACTCTTCCTGATTTTGTTGATAGATGAACTTATTCACGTTTATTCCCAGTATTGCGACGTTGGTCTCTGTTAGGACAACGTAGTGTTTACGTGTTATTCCTATTTAGTAATGAGTCCACTCGTTCATTTTACACTGTTAAATTACGGTATGTATTGACTATGTATCATAGTTGTACCCACAAACCTACCCAACTTCTTAATATCCATAAACTTTCGATCACTTAATATTTTAGATATATAGATTTATTCACACGAAAGCCCTTTTGGGCCATGGTAACATACAACAAACAAGCTAAAAAGTACAATAGCAAAACGTGAACTGACAAAATATTAAAACTGATTGTTCAAGAAATTCTTCACGATGCCTCATACCCCATTCGGATGAACCTTCCAATATTACTTATATCTAAATAACACCTACTTTTCAAAATTTCCAAAGTCCAATCTCCCCTCCCAACCTTCTCATCTAATAGTTCCAGCTGCAATTCCCTCAATTACTCACATTCCCCTAAAAAGTGATGCAAAGACTCTTCCATCTCTCCACAAGTAGGGCAACTGTAAGGACCATCCCTCATTCTAGTCCTCCCCAAATATTTCCTTCCTTCTCCAAGAGGCATAACATTCCCTCTTGCAAACAATTCCCATTTAAATCTTCGGACTTAATCCCATTTTTAGATATTTTTTTTCGCCCCAGTTCTCATTCACCTCTGCATATAGCCCCAGGACGGCGAGGTGGCCTTCTCAGCTTGCCAAACCTGAACTTCCTGAGACTAATCTAGTAGCAACTAACCTAGATACAGTCCCTACCATCCATCCTATCCCCTTTCCCTCATTCTGACAATTTCCTAGCCCTGCAGGGTCTAATACATTCTTCACCTGATTTGTCCATGAATCCTTCCTCCTATCCTGAAGCATCATTAAAAATGCTTGTTTAACTAGCCTGCTATCTTCTATCGATGACAACCTTTCCCAATATTTAACCATTCTAATTAGCCTACTGCCAAAAACTTACCAGTAACTTAGTACACTACTATCAGAGTCCCCTCTGTGAGCATATTTATTGCTATGATACTAAAAAAATAATGAGTTCAATTAACCGAACTGAAGAGCTCTAATTTGGCTAATCCTTGAATCAGATACAAAACAACATAAGCACTGTAAATGCTTCTTATATTTTAATCCGTCTTTATTTCTTTCCAAAGTCACTTAAAACATTGTCAGTATCCACCATGACATTGCAACTGATAGACATGTGTGCAAGACTATTCAACCTACCCTGTCCTGTCGTATTTTGGAGGTACGTTTTAAGCTGCTTTAGCATGCTAAATGGACGCTCTACGGATGTCATGGTAACAGGGTAACATGGGTAATATGGTAACATGTAGATGTCATGGTAACAGGGAGAATGCAATCAAAAGTGAATGCATATTAGGAAAAAACAGTTGTTGCACGCACCAAGAGTTTCAGAAACTTTATTGGGATGATGAGACTCGCCTGTAGACCTCCGTTTGGCTTTCCAGACAGTTAACTCAGCAAAGAGGGCTATTCTCAGAGAAACAGAACTGCTTATATTTTTGCAGCTTCGCCAATACCTCGGCTGACACAGCATCAACAATAAAACGAGGGAAGAGAAGTTGGATTTGAAATACTTTAGCTGGGTGGTTAAGAAATCTCATATCACGTTTTTCCCGTAGCTGCTTGAGATGTATGGAAAAGACAAAGTCTTTATACAAAAAGAGAGCTGTCTGAAGAGGAGAATCACCAACGTTGGCGCTTTGGTATGAATGTGGGTGTCCCAACTCTTTCAGCTGCCTGGACTGTTTTTCCATAAAAAGAAGGAAAATACGCTTCCACTAGCTCTTTCAATGCAGACTAGCATAGATCGATATGTTCACAGTAGATAAGTAGATTCAAATTTTCCTTCTGTAGAGACACAAAAGTTGAAAGCATAATCGAGCTAACTTTCGCAATTTTTGCTCTGTTCAAAATTGCGTCCCGAATAACTTTGCCTACACTATCAATGATATCATTCCGCACTAGAGGAGATGCATATTTCACGCTTTTAGCAGATGATTCGAAATGCTGCCGCAATTTGTCTTTCCGCAATGCATCATCTATCACAACAACCCTCTGAATACCCCTTCATTTTCAGCACTTTTTGTTAGGAGATGAATTTTTTCATGAAGACCCCGCAGGTCTAGTTCATGAAAACCACAAAATAGAATAACCTGGACAATTGGTCTGAACATTTCTCGGTTTTTAATCCTTTCCTTGTGGTCTTGCAAACTCAATTGCCAGTCAATTGGAATGCTATTTCCTTCTTGTATTTTGATAAAGCGGCATTCACATGTGTGTCTAGCTAGAATCTCATGTCTAGACCTGTGTCTGGCCAGAAATCAATGTCTAGGAATTACCGTTCACAAGAAGAATTCAGTGCTTAGAAAAAACTTCAAATTTAGTTCCAAATAGATTACAGTTGTCATTTCTTGCCAATCAGAAGAGCTTTTGCTGGCAAAACTTTCAAAATTGTAATCCCTATTTTTATTGTCACAAGATAATGGATGATACAAGCCAAACAACTGATTGGTTGACACATTCTGATTGGTTGTAATCGAAAATCCTAGACTTTGAGTTCTAGAGTCTAGAACTGGATGCTTAGCTGTAACATGTCTAGCCAAGCACCAAATTTTACTTGTGAACGGCAGTTGTCTAGACATTGATGTCTGGCCAGACAAATGTCTAGACATGGGATTCTAGCTATACACGCATGTGAACGCCGCTTAAACATCAAAGATTTTTGTACTACAATAACATGGTACCGTCTTCCATCATGATAATTGAAGTAAGCGAGAGCATTTTTAAGGTCGGTATGCATCCAAGCGTCTGATATGAGCCTTTACTGGTCTCAGATTCGGAGCAGTGTTTATAGAAAGCACCTTTTTTTGAAGGGCTGAGCACCAACCATGAATACTTTTGGAGCCACTTACTTTGAAAACTACAACGTTTTGTCACTATACCCAGTTATACATATACTGGTACAATAGTTAACTGGTTAACCCAGTACAATAGTTAACCCAGTTATATACTAGTTAACTGGTATTCCAGTGAACTATTTTAGGAAGCTCATAGTCCTTTCCTGGTTTCCAAGACCTACACATTTAGTGCAACGTTCGAGAATAAAAAATCTGGTCAAGGTTATCAGAGGACTCCTGACCAATGCCAAGCAAGGTGATTATAGGTGCAGTGACTGAGGTGTCTTCGAAATTTTGGTCTATTTTATGAAAGGAATTATCAATGCTGTGGCTTAGAAGTGATTCTAGTGTCTTAGGCAATTTAACTTGAAAATTTGGGATAACTCACAAATTTTGAACTGAAGCATTTAAATATTCTTTGGAGGTTAAAACACAAAATAAAAGATTTTTCAATCCAATGACCGATAGGTATTTTGCGTGGCTGTGTTAATCAACATTATCCTCGTTCTTGTTCAAAATGGCCATAGACCTTCCTGCTAAGATTTCTTCCCTTTCTGCTTGTTTTACTTTTTTTTAACACAGAAGTTCTGTCGCCTTTTTCCTCAGACCATGACCGAAAAAAAAACGACTTTTTATTGAAATTTAACTGTATTTCATAACACTTAAATTCCAAAATTGGTTTTCAGTTCTTGTAACCTTCACGGATGCAAAATTTTCTTCCGTGTTTTATATTTTATCTGATTCTTACGCTAATTCAAAGAGGAGATACGAGAACTGAGACCTCAGAGTCACCGTTCTCCTCTCTTTCCAGCCCTTAGAAGACAGGGCCTGGTTAAAAAAAATAGGAACATTAACCCAGGCCACAGAAGATACGGGGACAAGAAACGCAACTGTGGTTTTCCAGCAATCTATTCTTGGATACCTTGATTCATCAACAATGTTGTTCTTCTCTTATTCAGCAAGGATTTTATGACGCATAATGTTGGTTAAAACGAGCAACAATCGTGCAACCGGCTTTTTTCAGTTTGAGTAATGAGATTAGAAAGTTGGTAATTGTAAAGCACCCACTGAAACTCTAGTTCTTGCATCTGTGTTCAATTTACCCCATTTTTCCCAAGAAATTAAAAAATCCTCCCCTTTCTATGTGCGTTTTAAATTTGAGAAAAAAAAACCAATTAGACGGTCAATATATTCATTTTCTAAAATTACTAAGTAAATAAATCTCTGTAAAAAAAAACTGCTCCCTCCGCTGTGCAGTGTAGCTTCTCCGATAGAATTACGGACTTACGTCGACCGCTTTCTAACTACAAAAAGCCTTAGGAAGTTCATAACTTATCTGAGACATTAAAAAAAGTTAGTGTATATTTACTGGTAGGATTTACAAGTAAACTATTCTATTAGAATATGAAGTGGAATAAGATATTTAAATCGTTGTTGAGGTTTTCATGTTGGCTAACATAGTTGACAATAATTATAGACATACACCCTATGGAAAACTGATCGAGACGATTAGCGTCAATGCAATGCTCTTATAGGGCTAATCTGCTTCATTCTTTATATTCAATCTTTTTCCGGCATTGAAATGCATGAAAAAAAAGAAAATGTTGCATAAAGATGCAATAAAAAAAAGACCATTCATTAATAATCCCTTTGACTGGATTCCAGGATCCCTTTGATCCCTTTGGATCCCTGCATAAAGATGCAAACAAAAAAGACCATTCATTAATAATCCCTTTGACTGGATTCCAGGATCTCCTTGATCCCTGAATAAAGATGCAAACAAAAAAGACCATTCATTAATAATCCCTTTGACTGGAATGGTTTTGCCAGGGTCTCTAATTTCAGTCAGCGGGACAAGTGTCAAGAAGGCCTTGGAGGAGGCAGAAAATTTACCTAAAACCATCGCAAGAGTGAATTCTCCATATCTTGAAGAATAGCTGCGATAAAAAAAGACCATTCATTAATAATCCCTTTGACTGGATTCCAGGATCCCTTTGATCCCTTTGGATCCCTGCATAAAGATGCAAACAAAAAAGACCATTCATTAATAATCCCTTTGACTGGATTCCAGGATCCCCTTGATCCCTGAATAAAGATGCAAACAAAAAAGACCATTCATTAATAATCCCTTTGACTGGAATGGTTTTGCCAGGGTCTCTAATTTCAGTCAGCGGGACAAGTGTCAAGAAGGCCTTGGAGGAGGCAGAAAATTTACCTAAAACCATCGCAAGAGTGAATTCTCCATATCTTGAAGAATAGCTGCGATAAAAAAAGACCATTCATTAATAATCCCTTTGACTGGAATGGTTTTGCCAGGAATGAGATCTGCCAAGTGCCTTCTACCCATGTATCAACAACTGGAACAGTTGGAATCAAAGCACCATCTTTATCAACTACGCTCAATGTTTTTGAAAAAAAAAAAGATAAAAAGAGATTGTTGACAGTTTCGATTCGCCATTAAGATACCTGTCAATATATACTGCGCTTTCTTTTTAAATATCGCTTTGTCAGGTCGAGTCAAATACTAGCAACAAAACTTACGCAGCTTTCAATCTGATCGAATGCAATCAAAATAAGTATGAAATAAGACTTGCCGGAGACTCAAGCAGCGGGATGGAATGACCAAAAGAGTGACAATTCTCGGCTAAGGACGCGAGAGAGACCTTTAAAAATGTAGGATCTAGACCTAGACAGATATATAAAAGTTCTGTAAAGGGGAGACATTTTATTGTGTGCAGCACTTTTATTTGGAGTATACCAAAAAAAAAAAAAAAAAAAAATCCAAAGGGATTGCTGAGAGCAAGACATTAAACTCCAAAAAGAAATGCTTTGGGAATTTCGTGCGGAGCCTGGGACCTCCTCTGTATACGCCCTGCTTGACGGGCCGAATCCGTATTTAAAGCCAAATTGAACTCTAAAAGAGTCTTTTAGGAAAAATATCTTTTTAGCAAGGTTTAAAAGCTGCTTTTTTTGCGAAGAGAATTCTTGTCGGGACTCTCCCTGATGGATTTTGGAACGGATGTCTTGCGAAACGGAGACACAGCAATGCCATTCTTGAATTATATCCATCTCTCGAAACATTTTTGAATTGTCTTAAACAAAAGTGTCGAACATTATCCTACCTTAATTCCATAATCCTGTTAACCCTGTTATGAGCTCTACCAAAGTTTATTAGATTAACCTCTCCTAGATGTATCATATTGTTGCAATGAAAAATTTTATTTTAATTAATTGAAGACCCTTAGATAGGATTTTTTTTTTCTATCTTCTTTTTTTCCTTCTTTTTGTGTTGCTTGTTTGGATAGCGTTATTGGCTTTTAAATACGCGTATATATAAGGTGCATTCAAAAAAATCGTGGATATGATTTTGTTTTTCTTCGATCTTACTTTTTTTCCTTCTTTTATGTTGCTTGTTTGGCTAGCGTTACTGGCTTTGAAATACGCGTATGTGTAAAGGACATTCAAAAAATGTAAGGAATTTTTTTCCATTTTTATTTGCAGTGTTTTGGTTTTTTCATTAAAAAAAATCGTAGATAGGGTTCTTTTTATTCGATCTTCCCTTTTTCCCTTCTTTTATGTTACTTGCTCGGGTAGCGTTATTTGCTTTGGAGACGCGTATGTGTAAGGGACATTCAAAAAATGCAAAGAGTTTTTTTTTCATTTTTGTTTACAATGTTTTGGTGTCTTTATCACAAACAGAAAAACAATTTTCACACAATCTAAACGCTGCACTTAGAAAAAATTGACGTTTTGCAGAAAAAATTGCAGAAAAAAACTAGAAAAAATTGACGTTGCAGCATAAATTAAATATAAAATTAAATAAGTATAAGCATGAAAAATATACTAACCAATAATAACCAATAACACTGTAGTCATCTCTGTTTCATTATAATCTTCGTCAAGCAATTCTACAGGGGGTATTTGAATCCTTCTCGAACATTTTTGAATAAATCTGGTGGCCCCTTTAAAGAGCAATATTTTTTCTGGTTGTTTGAAAACACATATTCTTTCAACAGTTTTGAAAATTAACAAATTTCAGATGAAGCTAGGTTTGGGCTATAAGGTGGATGTATAATTTGCACGGAAATTATAATCCCTATTGGAATTTTCTTAGAATCCCTTTTTATGCAATTCGGGAAGAAAGCGCTCAGATGTAGTCGCCATGGAAAAGAGTTCCACGATGGAGCTTTTCTTGACGCTTTTTAGCGGATTCTTCTCTCATTTTTCTTAAGAGTTCTACATAATAGGCTCGTGTGATAGCTTTTCGACCTTTTAAAAAGTCTACTAGTGTAACTCGTATTCAGGGTTCTACAAAACGGTTGGTGCAACCCTGTTGACAGAAATTCTGCTTATATTTTTAACTCCCCTTGTACATAGATATTTCAGATGCATCTTTGTATACATTTTCTTTATACTTATTTTTTGCCTATCTTCTGCAATTTCTTGAAAAGCTAGGTAAGAGGTGTTTTTTTTCGTCTGGCTGCCATCTAAATACTACTGCTACTACTAAAAACTCACCACAGCACCAAGCCGCCTGAGGCCAACACAGCTTCGCACGCTCCTCCCCCATCCCAGTCTATTCAAAGCCTTCCTCTGTACACCCTTGCAAGAAGTTCTCATTTTCCTCAAATCTTTCCTTGCGACATCCTCTCACTTCATTTGGGGACGACCTGCTTTCCGTTTAGCCCTCAACAGGTGGCTGAAAAGGACAATCTTTGGCAATATTTCATTCTTCATCCACAGAACGGGCCCTAGCGACCTCAACCTTTCTCTCATTATAGCCCTAGAAAAGGGAATCGAACCATATTTTTCGTACAGCCTATTGTTTTGATACGGCCAGCCTGTCGTGTACCCAAAACAATCCGCAGAACATTTCTCTGGAAAACATTTAGCGAATCCTCCTCAGTTTTTCGGAGCGCCAAAGCTTTAGAACCGTACTTCTAATCTTTTTACCAATAAGAGTAGCCGAAATAACAGTTATCATTCCTGAATCAGCTTCAAATGGTGGTTCCTCCTCCCTGGAATTTTTTTTTTCTAAACCGTGTTTTTAAATTTTTAGTTAATATGGGCTAGAGCTCGTTTTTTACTATATTGCATCAGTACAGCAACCATAATAATAATAATACTGCATAATTAAATCATCATTAATAATTTTATCTTTGAACTTCAAATTATTCTTTGTTTTTTACTTCTTGTAAAATTTGAATTTCTGGCCGAAAATCCTAAAGAAGACCAAAAGTGCATTTTTAGACCCATATGTTTCGATTTTTCAAAGGAGAAGTCATTCAGACTGATTTAGGGGCAAGGAAATATCCAATGTTAGAACTAGGCCTACTTCACTTTTGGTATTAAATTTCGCTGTTTTGCTTATTTTATGTTTTACTATGCATTATTCCTTTTTTATTTATTTAATGTACATTATCTCATTATTTGTATTTTTATTTATTTAATGTGCATTTTATTTATATAATTTAATGTGCTAATAATTGCAGTAATTGCAGTTAGTCTTTAACTTGGTAATTTAGGTAAATTTATTCGATAGGTGCTCTGAGATTTATTTGTATTATTTTTTTTTTATTATTTATACTATTACAGTTTTACTTGTATTTTTATAATTTAATGTGCTAATAAGTAATTGCAGTTAGTCTTTAACTTGGTAATTTAGGTAAATTTATTCGATAGGTGCTCTGAGATTTATTTGTATTATTTTTTTTTATTATTTATACTATTACAGTTTTACTTGTATTTTTATAATTTAATGTGCTAATAAGTAATTGCAGTTAGTCTTTAACTTGGTAATTTAGGTAAATTTATTCGATAGGTGCTCTGAGATTTATTTGTATTATTTTTTTTATTATTTATACTATTACAGTTTTACTTGTATTTTTATAATTTAATGTGCTAATAAGTAATTGCAGTTAGTCTTTAACTTGGTAATTTAGGTAAATTTATTCGATAGGTGCTCTGAGATTTATTTGTATTATTTTTTTTTATTATTTATACTATTACAGTTTTACTTGTATTTTTATAATTTAATGTGCTAATAAGTAATTGCAGTTAGTCTTTAACTTGGTAATTTAGGTAAATTTATTCGATAGGTGCTCTGAGATTTATTTGTATTATTTTTTTTTATTATTTATACTATTACAGTTTTACTTGTATTTTTATAATTTAATGTGCTAATAAGTAATTGCAGTTAGTCTTTAACTTGGTAATTTAGGTAAATTTATTCGATAGGTGCTCTGAGATTTATTTGTATTATTTTTTTTTATTATTTATACTATTACAGTTTTACTTGTATTTTTATAATTTAATGTGCTAATAAGTAATTGCAGTTAGTCTTTAACTTGGTAATTTAGGTAAATTTATTCGATAGGTGCTCTGAGATTTATTTGTATTATTTTTTTTTATTATTTATACTATTACAGTTTTACTTGTATTTTTATAATTTAATGTGCTAATAAGTAATTGCAGTTAGTCTTTAACTTGGTAATTTAGGTAAATTTATTCGATAGGTGCTCTGAGATTTATTTGTATTATTTTTTTTTATTATTTATACTATTACAGTTTTACTTGTATTTTTATAATTTAATGTGCTAATAAGTAATTGCAGTTAGTCTTTAACTTGGTAATTTAGGTAAATTTATTCGATAGGTGCTCTGAGATTTATTTGTATTATTTTTTTTTATTATTTATACTATTACAGTTTTACTTGTATTTTTATAATTTAATGTGCTAATAAGTAATTGCAGTTAGTCTTTAACTTGGTAATTTAGGTAAATTTATTCGATAGGTGCTCTGAGATTTATTTGTATTATTTTTTTTATTATTTATACTATTACAGTTTTACTTGTATTTTTATAATTTAATGTGCTAATAAGTAATTGCAGTTAGTCTTTAACTTGGTAATTTAGGTAAATTTATTCGATAGGTGCTCTGAGATTTATTTGTATTATTTTTTTTTATTATTTATACTATTACAGTTTTACTTGTATTTTTATAATTTAATGTGCTAATAAGTAATTGCAGTTAGTCTTTAACTTGATAATTTAGGTAAATTTATTCGATAGGTGCTCTGAGATTTATTTGTATTATTTTTTTTTATTATTTATACTATTACAGTTTTACTTGTATTTTTATAATTTAATGTGCTAATAAGTAATTGCAGTTAGTCTTTAACTTGGTAATTTAGGTAAATTTATTCGATAGGTGCTCTGAGATTTATTTGTATTATTTTTTTTTATTATTTATACTATTACAGTTTTACTTGTATTTTTATAATTTAATGTGCTAATAAGTAATTGCAGTTAGTCTTTAACTTGGTAATTTAGGTAAATTTATTCGATAGGTGCTCTGAGATTTATTTGTATTATTTTTTTTTATTATTTATACTATTACAGTTTTACTTGTATTTTTATAATTTAATGTGCTAATAAGTAATTGCAGTTAGTCTTTAACTTGGTAATTTAGGTAAATTTATTCGATAGGTGCTCTGAGATTTATTTGTATTATTTTTTTTTATTATTTATACTATTACAGTTTTACTTGTATTTTTATAATTTAATGTGCTAATAAGTAATTGCAGTTAGTCTTTAACTTGGTAATTTAGGTAAATTTATTCGATAGGTGCTCTGAGATTTATTTGTATTATTTTTTTTATTATTTATACTATTACAGTTTTACTTGTATTTTTATAATTTAATGTGCTAATAAGTAATTGCAGTTAGTCTTTAACTTGGTAATTTAGGTAAATTTATTCGATAGGTGCTCTGAGATTTATTTGTATTATTTTTTTTTATTATTTATACTATTACAGTTTTACTTGTATTTTTATAATTTAATGTGCTAATAAGTAATTGCAGTTAGTCTTTAACTTGGTAATTTAGGTAAATTTATTCGATAGGTGCTCTGAGATTTATTTGTATTATTTTTTTTTATTATTTATACTATTACAGTTTTACTTGTATTTTTATAATTTAATGTGCTAATAAGTAATTGCAGTTAGTCTTTAACTTGGTAATTTAGGTAAATTTATTCGATAGGTGCTCTGAGATTTATTTGTATTATTTTTTTTATTATTTATACTATTACAGTTTTACTTGTATTTTTATAATTTAATGTGCTAATAAGTAATTGCAGTTAGTCTTTAACTTGGTAATTTAGGTAAATTTATTCGATAGGTGCTCCGAGATTTACTTGTATTATTTTTTTTATTATTTATACTATTACAGTTTTACTTGTATTTTTATAATTTAATGTGCTAATAAGTAATTGCAGTTAGTCTTTAACTTGGTAATTTAGGTAAATTTATTCGATAGGTGCTCCGAGATTGTAGACTGGTTGAGCGAATTGTCAGCGAGTTTGGGAAAGAAGACAACGATACCAAACAAAGGCAGAGTTATGCGTGTCACCTCGTTTGTATTGCAAATTATATCAATGTAAATGGGGGAGTTAATGAAAATCGAATTCGTCTAGTCGTGGGGGATCTTCCTGAAACAGTTAGAGAAAAGTGGACAAATTTTGTTGAAACTACCCTTAAGCAGATTAATACACAAAATGAACTTCTACCAATGGAGGTGAGTATAAGTTACCATCTTAATATCGCATAATTTAAGGCGGTCAACCATTCTTTAAGGCAGAAATGAGTTTTATTATGACTTATCAAGAAAGAATTCGAATTTGTAATGTAAGCTGGGGATGGTGTACTTTGGCTCATCCCTGTAATGTCTAGATTTTACGTTTTCCGACTTACTGTCGCAAATTTTTTGCATTGCTTTGAATATTTGGACGAACTCCTGCCCCCAGACCAGCAGGGCCTATACGTATGGGGAGGAGGGGGGACGCCTCCTAATTTTTTTGGTCACTCGGTAAAATTCTTTGTTCGGTTCAATAAAGACCACGAAAATACAGAAATTTCGAACTTGGTCGGTAAACACAATAGTTTTACCGACTCCTGTCGTGATTTTACACATGGTGCCACAATTTTCTATTTTTTAAATAAACAGCATTAAAATAGTGACATGATATGTACCGAAATCTAAATCTCGATTGGTAAATGCAGCGATTTTACTTATTGTATTCGAAACGGACATTATGCTAATTTTTGACAAAAATAGTCGGTAAAAATGACCAGCCAGTCGGTAAAATCTCTTGATCCCCCCCCCCCTCCCCCCAAATATTTTGGCTAGTAACGACCCTGCAAACCTGCAAGGATTTTCTTTGTAAAGCTAAATAATATAAAAACCAGATTTTGAGCCAGTGAGCTCCAGATAAGAAAATTATATCGAGAATTCTCTGCATGGGTCCCTTGTCACACAGCAGTAGAAAAGTCTTGCCTGAAGCTCGACTCAACTACGGAAAATATTAAAATAAATATTCCAGAATAAATAAATAATATTGAAAAAAAAACTATTGAAAATAAGTATTGAAATATTGCTGCAGGCTGAAATCTGCCTGGTGCAAGGGGCAGCTGGTAGATATAGACAAGAAATTGACACAGATTTGCGCTGCTAAGCTGGCCTCAGGCGGCCTTGTTCTGCGATTAGTTGCTGTAAGTACTGTATTATTTTTTTAGGTTTAAGTAAGAAGGATATTCAAGTTTGGTGTAAATTCTGGCTTTCGGTGATGGGATACAGTTTTAGCGTCCTTATGTGGGGAGCTATTTTCTTAGCGCCACAATGCAGCACTAAGCTCAAGTTGTGGAAGCGCCAGATCGTCCCTAAATTTAACCAATTAGACTAAAAAAAAACAAAGGATTTAAACGGGGTTGCTTTGAATGTCTTTTACTCTTAATGGTTGAAATTCAGTGGCAGTGATCCCAAAATCCCAAAAGTGGCAGTGATTCAGTGGCAGTAAGCCGGCGTGAGAACACAGAGTACTGATGCAGACTGTCATCGTCGGAATGTGTAAATGCAAATGACCGTATGTGTACTTTTTTTTTTTTACCTTGCTTCTTACAGGCAAGATATTTTTAACCTATTTTTGTCCCCCTGAAGTTCCTTTTCGGTGTTCTATTTTTCTTCTTTTATTATATATCCAGAATTTTGTCCTAGATAGTCGGTTTGGCTTCAGTTTATAGCCAGATTTGTGATGGCGTTCGCTTTGCCCCAGCTGCGTAAGGGAGGGGGGGGGTATGATTATGCATTTTCTATTATTGTTGAATAAAAGATCGAAAGCCGAACTAGCTAGCGATGACAAAATAAAAAAAGAAAAATTTCAAGAAGAAGAAGAAAACAAGGGGTCTACAGATTGTACAAGGAATATATATACATATATATATATATATATATATATATATATATATATATATATATATATATATATATATATATATATATATATAAAGGTATATGCAAATATGGCTGGAGAGGTGTTTGCAAGAAAGAAGAGTCGTGTAAATACCTTCATTTGTGCAAGAATTATTATTTGAAGAATGAATGTAGTGTCCCTGTGCGCAAACACTTGCATTCCAGGGTGTGTGACAGTTTTAGAAGTGGGCTTTGCTTCGGTGAATGCAGTCAAATCCACTTGAAATATGGATACAAATCTTTTGAACAGCTCTTTTTTTTTTCTTTTTTTTTTTTTTTAGTGACCATAAATTACACTTAAACAGCTCTTAAACAGTGCCGAAAAAAATTTAAACCCACTGTCAGCACCCCCTCCATTTCCTGCTCTCATCAGTTTGGACCTGTCAAAAAACGATTTACATCAAACCTTCCCAGCATTACATCAAAGGTCAGTAAGATACCGCAAGCAGTTCAGCTCAACGAAGACAAATTCTCCCCCCTCCATCAGTGCCAAGAAAACTCTGTCAAAAAACGAGAGTCACCGAGCCTGTCAAGTAACAAACCAGTGTCCATTGAAGCACCACCACCTGCTCATTCCGGGGAATTTAAGACCCCCACCGTATTCTATCACCACAAAGAAGACCCTACTTCCATCTATTCGTTCCCAGGTACTTCGGGTTTTGGAAGTATCGAATTACGTGACTCTAGTGTAAACCAGTGTTTTAGTTCTAACTTATGTCCCCCCAAATCCCAACTTAATAATATCCTCATAATTTGTCCGCTGTCTTCCTTTTCTCTCAAGCCCGATCCAGCCCCGCCTTTTAATCCTGCTTCTCAAATGAATCCCAGCCTTCATCCCGAAAAAGATGCCTCTCCTCTCCCAGATCCAAGTTCCTCCCACCTCTCACTGTCTCCCACAATTAACATACAAAAAATTGCCCTCTTTAGTAACCGTTTTACTTTCCCAAAGTTGCTTGTTACGAACGCCGAAAGCCTGAATTTCGACAAATTGATCGAGCTAGACAAATTGATCATATATATATATATATATATATATATATATATATATATATATATATATATATATATATATATATATATATATATATATATATATATATATATATATATATAGATATATATATATATATATATATATATATATATATATATATATATATATATATATATATATATATATATATATATTATATATATATATATATATATATATATATATATATATATATGTATATATATATATGTATATATATGTGTATATATATGTTATATATATATATATATATATATATATATATATATATATATATACATATATATATACATATATATATATATATATATATATATATATACAGGGACTATTAGTGAGCCTGTTGGCCAACCTTGCCGCAGCAGGGATAGATCCCTGGGCCCTGTTCTTCCTATGGTTGCACATGTGTTATGGAATTTGGACTATCACTAATATTTTTATATTATTATTTTCAGACAGATTCAGATAAGATTAACGAAGAAGATATGGCAGAATCTCTTAAAGCCGCAGAGAGACAAAGTGAAGAAATGTCTTTACACCTTTCCTTTCTTGCATATCAAACGCCATCTTTAACACACAAATTTGAAAACAAACTTGCCTTCCCTCTTTCACAATTTGATGAAAATGAGCCGTTTACCACTGTTCCAGAGACTCTAGTGTCCATATCACTGCCGCAGGGTAAACATTTTTGAATTTATTTTAAACCCAAATTTGATTGATTTTTCTACGAATCTGTTTTCTTTATTAATTCTAGGGTTTTTTGCCCTCCTCATTTGGTCTGATCATTCTACGTGATTAGTGCTGTTTGATTCTAGAAGTGTTTTCATCATGCAGCCATTTGTAGTCTATTTTAAACGTATATCATATACTAAACGTGAACTCATAAACTAATAGACCAAACACCAAATATTTCTTGAACAATACTGTAGTTAACCCCATAAGAGACATGGGCTGATCAGTTTTTAGCTAAGAAAGTAAAATCTAAATTTCACAAAATGCACATCAAAATGAAGCTATCCATCAGGAATCTCGTTTTGCTAAAGAAAAAAAGAAAAAAAAGAAGTCTCAATGGCACAAAGTTCTCAAAGAGAGTAGGATAATGTAGATCAGGAGGGTAGTGGTGTGATTCTACATATATTCTACACGTCTGAGTTACCTACTAAAAACCGTTTTCTAAGCTGATCTCAAAGGGAGTATCAGCAGGATAATTTAGATCAAGAGGGTAGTAGTATGCTTCAATATATATTCTACACGTCTGAGTTACCTACTAAAACCGTTTTCTAAGCTGATCTCAAAGGGAGTATCAGCAGGATAATTTAGATCAAGAGGGTAGTAGTGTGATTCAATAAATACTCTATAAGTCTGGGGAACCTGCTAAGCATTTTCTAAGCTGATCTCAAAGGGAGTATGAGCAGGATGATTTAGATCAAGGGGTTGTATGTGACCGAACAACCATTATCCTACTGATCCACCCTTTGAATAGAGCTCAGGAAGTAATTTTTGTCAATAATTTCATGAGTTTGAAAATGTCAGATACGCCCTTTAGGTGCAAACATGACAGTATAATTAACAATTTTGAAGACATAATCAGTTTAAGGGCAGTGAATTTGAAGTCGCGGAGTCGGGGTTCAGTAAATTTTTGCTGAATGTAGTCGGAGTCGGACTAACAGAAATAATGTAAGACACTTTGGAGTCAGAGCTATGGAAATACATAAAGGCTGGAGTCGAGTCAACTACTACAAAAATGGCAATAATAAACAAAATTAATTTTGTAGGCTAATTAAAGACTATAATTAGCCTAAAATATTACTTTTCTACCTTTCTCCTGTTAAAACCGATTTCTCTCATCAATTTTTGCAGTAAATTAGCAGCAATGTTGAAGTCGGAGTTCTTATATATTTGAAGAAATTTTAGGAGTTGGAGAAGTTAGGAGTTAGGGGCTGGAGTTGGTGATAAAGTGTACCGACTCCACAGCCCTGATCAGTTTGTGCAGCAGAAGGGATAACTATGAATGTTCATGTAATATGAAACTCCGTCATAACATCGACAAAAAAATCCATCAGAACCACTAACCGTCATAACATCTAAAGTTTTAAAACTTTAGTTTTTTGGGGTTTAGGGGGGAAAAGGTACCTAGGTTAGGCTACGTATTTAATATATGCTATGCTTTACCCTTACCCCCCCGATGTGCAAATATATAGCTGAAATTTGTTTCTAAACTGTTATATACTTATTACTATTATATAAACTTAAAAAATTTTTGTCGATGCTATGACGGTTAGTGGTTCTGACGGATCTTCATGTTAGATGTTATTTACTTCATTTTAGATTTCAATTTGGATATTATTTGCCAGTATCAGGGCCATGTTTAGTCTCCTGAAGTTTATTGGTGAGAGCCCAGCGGATGCAAGACGTTCATAGCAAACTTTATTTTGAAAATAACAGTTCGTATTTTAGGGAATACGTTTCGATAGCCTGAATTTCAGCTCAAGCAAATCCAGATTCGTAAATGAATTAATAATAAGCAATATAATTTTACTTAATTAGTTAATCCTTACTTTTATTAATTCTTTTTTGGAACACAATGTTTGCTAATTGTTTGTGAAATAAAGTAACTTCCAGCTGCGAAATTGTTTAGAACTTTGTTTTTGTGTATAAAAATTATTCCAGTTACTTGAAACTTTTTTTTTTAGAAAAAGTTATAACAAAAGTCCAGGAATCTTCAACGGCTATTGCTCACAACTCCTTTTTTCCTGTAATACCAGAGTAAGAGTAATGCAATTACTCATTTCACGTAGTTGATATGTATATGTCGTAGTGTATTAATTTAAATAAAAAAAAAAAAAATGAAAACTATAAGAAAAATTCAGAAACCTTCAACTGCAATTAGTCAAAACTTGTTTCTTGGTCGGGAGTGTGCTTGGAATTTGTATGGTCCGCCTAAGGATTGACTCTTCATTATTTTATCTATCCTCGAAATCTTTATAGCTTCGGATGAAGCCTTTTCGTAATGTTGAACTTGGTTTGATTTTTATCTGATGAAATTGAATAACAATTTATTATTATTTATAGTTATAGTGTTATTGATCAAATATTATATTATTGCTCTTAAAAAAAAATTTTATTAGTTAATATAACATTAGTATGTGATAATACTTTTTTTTATAATCGATTAGTTCAAATTAAAGATTGTATATTTTAAATACTTCAGTAAAAAATTAAATTAAAATGAAGAGACAACACATATCTGGGACCCTCACAATAGTGGGATATCACCCTCTTAATTCTCTACTGTTTACGCTAAAGTTAAAATTATGCTTTTTTGAGTACATGATTAATAAATGTATGTGATACGTCGAAATATTTACCGTAGACAATTTATCTTGAGATTTGAAGGGGGTACGGGTTTAGAAGACCCTCCCCTTGCTAACGTTTCCAGTCAAATTTCTGTTCGTGTTTTTTTCATTTTTAAGTGTAGTTATTTTATTCGCTGTTTTTTGTCTACTTAGAATAATACTGCATGCCTAGAGTTTATTTTATTCTAAAGAAATTGCTTTAGATTCGGAAGAACTGTCCCGACGCCAAGCAATGTTTGAAGCTGCATGCAATGAAAGTATATCCCCATTTGATGACGATGATATATGGGCTGATAGAGGGGAATTGGGTTTTTCACCTGGCAAAGCCACTGGTACTCCTAGCGATGCTGTCACAAGGCTGGACAAGTCTGGATCGACTAGCTCTGATGATGACTCCGTTGCAGAAATGGGAAATATGAAAATGGAAGTAGATCGTAAGTTTAAGAATAGCCTTACCGTTAGCCTTACCATCTAGAAGATGAAAAAGAGGTTTGGAAGTCTTTAAAAATTCCCATGAATGAATACCATAGTCTTGCCATCTAGAAAATGAAAAGGAGGTTTGGAAATCTTTAAAAATTCACATGAATGAATACCGTAGTCTTGCCATCTAGAAAATGAAAAGGAGGTTTGGAAATCTTTAAAAAATTCACATGAATGAATGACTTATTCTTACCATCTAGAAGATAAAAAAGAGGCTTGGGAGTCTTTAGAAATTCACATGAATGAATACCATAGTCTTGCCATCTAGAAAATGAAAAGGAGGTTTGGAAATCTTTAAAAATTCACATGAATGAATGACTTATTCTTACCATCTAGAAAATGAAAAGGAGGTTTGGAAATCTTTAAAAATTCACATGAATGAATACCATAGTCTTGCCATCTAGAAAATGAAAAGGAGGTTTGGAAATCTTTAAAAATTCACATGAATGAATACCGTAGCCTTACTATCTAGAAAATAAAAAAGGAGGTTTGGAAATCTTTAAAAAATTCACATGAATGAATGACTTATTCTTACCATCTAGAAGATAAAAAAGAGGCTTGGGAGTCTTTAGAAATTCACATGAACGAATATTGTAGCCTTATCATCTAGAAGATAAAAAAGAGATTTGGAAGGGTTTAAAAATTAAAGGCAGGAATGTACCCAGTAATTCAGGTTTTTTAATTTTTTCTTTTGGGGGGTGAAATTTCCTTTTTTGAAATTTCGAAATATTTGTCCAGAGCAGACAACGTAGTTTGAAAATTTCAAGGCTTTCCCAAAAGTTGTCAAAAACAAACTGCATCATAAGGAATGATCGAACGCACTCTGAATGTTTCTGTGAAAGCATTTCCATGTCCAGCTTTGCTTAGTTAGATAAAATTGGTTTCAAAGTACACTTTTCTTCTTCTTTTTCCTCATAAGGTATGAATCCTAAGGTCTGTGAATCCTAAGTTCTGATTCTTTCACCTCTCTTTCATCAAAATAAAATAAAAAAAGATTGGAACTCTTTGAAGACTTCCTAGTCTTTGAAGACTTTGAATAAAAAAAAATGTTTTTTTTTTTCAACTAAAAGTAAGGAGTAACGTTAAAACTTAAAACGTACAGAAATAATTCCGTATACGAAATGGGCTGCACCCTCCTTGATAATCCAATCTTTCTGCTAAACTTTTTTAATACTTTTAAAAAAGGTTCTGATTCTAATTAAACGGCCCTTATGCTTCAGGAATCGGTAAAGAATTGGGAGAAAAGGTCAAACTTTAGCGTAAAGAGCGGGGTATTGAGGAGGAGGTAATCCCTTTCATACACGGAATAACTTATGTTCGTTCAAGTTTAACGTTGCTCCTAACTGTTATCTGAAAAAGTATGCCTTTTATTTAATCTCTAATCAAGTTTCAAATAATCCCGGAAAATCTGCCTCCTGCCCCATGGCAAATCCCCTTCCCCCCACAAAAATCCCCCATGCTCACTTTCTCCTGCGTAAAATCCGTCCTGGTAATTACCCAGGAAAATTCAATCCCCACTGTAAATTCCACAGAAAATGTCTTGCAGACGAATCCGCCTGAATGATTCTCCCTTTGCATATTTCCATTTCAACAAAGACTGTTTTTTAAATTCTATGCCTGATTCTCGTCCAAGTCATGCCAAAAACTCCCTATGTGGAAATTTTCCCCGGAAGTCCTCCTCCCCCCCCCCCTCAATGGAAAGTTTTCTTCCGTGAAAAATTTGCGCGTAGAGGATTTTTCCCGGTAATAATTCTCCCGCGGACCGTCTTTCGAAAATAAGGCAAGTTTTCTCAGGCTCGTAGCTTTTAAAGGATAATATTAAACTTAATGAATCATGTATATTTGGAATCATCATAAAAAGCTTAGAGTTTTGATTACCATTGGGCTCAGTCTCTCTTTTCTAAAAAGCTTGTTATCACAAATTGTTTGAAAGGCAGGGCTGTGCCCAGAAAATCACAAATTTTTAAATCCTTTCTTTTGGGAGGGAAAGTCCCCTTTTGGGAATTTAAAAATATTTATCCTGAGTAAACTTCTTAATTCTTTTCCATGCTTCCATTGGGAAAAGGAAAAAGAAAACCTAATTTTTACTTTGTATTAGGTTGATTTCGAAGTTCATTTTTTTTCATTCTATTTTCTTCACAAAATGTGTGATGCTCATGAACTTCATAGGTGGTTTCTTGCACCTCTTATTCATTAAACTAAGAAAAACGAAACAATATCTTTTTTTTTCATTTTTTTTCATTCTATTTTCTTCACAAAATGTGTGAGGTTCATGAACTTCATGGGTGGTTTCTTGCACCTCTCGTTCATTAAAGTAAGAAAAACGAAACAATATCTTTTTTTTCTTTTTTTTTTCATTCTATTTTCTTCACAAAATGTGTGAGGTTCATGAACTTCATCGGTGGTTTCTTGCATCTCTTATTCATTAAACTAAGAAAAACGAAACAATATCTTTTTTTTTCATTTTTTTTTTCATTCTATTTTCTTCACAAAATGTGTGAGGTTCATGAACTTCATGGGTGGTTTCTTGCACCTCTCGTTCATTAAAGTAAGAAAAACGAAACAGTATCTCGTACTTAAAACGAATGAAAATCACCACAAATAAGAGATAGGTTAATGCCCCCTTAAAACCTCTTGAGACCACAATGTTATTTGTGCTTTACTAAAAACGATTTGTACCGAGCAGCATTGTTTTATTTATCATAGCATCGAAAATGCTTCGACAAAAGAAAATCATAATATTAATCAAGATTTATAAGTTAAACCTATTATGGATGCGAAAGTACTTTGAAAACTGACTTTACTTAGTTCATTGAAATTAGTTTTGTGGATGATTAATGAATAAATGGTAAACGGAAGAATAAAAAATGAAATGGTTTCATTTTTGGCATGTCATTTGATAATAGAAATTAGTTTCATGGATGATGAATGAATAAATGGTCAGTGAATAAATAAAAGTGCAATGGTGTTATTTTAGGCATGTCATTTATTAATTAAAATTAGTATCGTGGATGATTAATAAATAAATGGTAAATGAATGAAAAAAATGAAATGGCGTAATTTCGACATCTCTTGTTTTTAAAAATAGGTGCAAAATTTCTGACCTCCTTAAAAAAGAATAGCGGCTGATTTTGGAAGAAAGCACAAATAAACGTGAAAATTCTAGGTCATTAACCTAAAAATCAATGAAACTTTGAGCTTGGATTAAATTAAAAGCGCCTATAAAAGAATTCAGTGAAGATATGCTGGAGAAAAGAAAGTTAAGAATTTGGTTTATAAGGTTGTTTCAGGCCTGTATCCAAAAATTTTTTTGGAAGGTATTTTACACAAGAATTATTTCGGGGGTGGGGGGGGGGGGTACACAAAAAAAACCCTCAAAAACGCATAAAAAATTTGTTTATATCCATTTTGGTTACGTTGTTATGAGTCATACAAACATTTCGGGGGAGGGGGGGTCAAACATCTTATCCCCCCCCCCTGGATAAGGCCTTGGGTTGTTTTATATTTTATGATTTTATATTATGTTATTTATTACTGTTATTATATTATTTATGTTTATATATTGCTATTTATATATTCTTAGTAAATATTGTCAAAATTTTATTCATTATTCATATTATGTTTATTATTTTATTAGACTGTTTTATAAACTTAACATTACTTTTAGATTTTATGCTCACTTTTTGCTGTGTAACGACTTAAGTGTTCACAAGTGATCACACTTAAGTGTGGTCTAAAATAGAAAGACTTAAAGAATCGTTCTGTCGTTTGATTAGTTTTTATCAATTTTTGATGTTAAATATTATGGCAAGTCTACAAGTTCTGCTGGAGACATGGAAATAAGGCAAGTTACGGTCTCCCCCCTTTCTGCAGAAGTTATTGCACCAACTTGTCGAAAACCCTTACAAGCAATGATTTTTGAATGGTTCTTGGGGTTCACTGAAACACCAGTTTCATCACAACTGAATATCTGCGACGCTGTAAGTTTGTGCTTATCTACCAATTGAGTGAAAAGCGAAAAAAAACTATCCACAGCCACTCTGTTAAATCCCATAGCTCTTGCACCAGATATTGACTCTAGCTTACGAATAGACAGAGTTGGATTTCTCTTAAAAAATCCGTTGACCCAGTCTTGACCAGCTATTTCATTTTGAAATCTATGAGCTATGCCATTTTTTTAGCTAACTGGTAAGCTAAGGTACGTAAGCCCTTCATCGTCAGACCAAATAACCACGCCTCCATAGTACGCAAAAAATAACGCAAAGGACACTGGAAGTGTTAATTTCCGTTTGAATGAGCCCTCTCTCCATATTCTAGGACTATTTGGTCGATGCAATCACCCCTGGGAAAAAAAACACGCATCCGTAATCTTTCTTCTCCAAAAAAAAAAAAAAAAAAAAAAAAAAAAAAAAAATACAAATTCCACATTTTTCAAGGTAGGAGCTTTAAACCTTTACAGTAAGGTTCTCTGATACGCTAAATTTGATTTGCTTCAGCATTTCTGAAAAAAAAAGATATGATGATATACTGTTGGAAGCTACAGCGATGACAGTGGTCAAGTACGTTTCTGAAGCGTCGGCGCTCCGAAAACAGAGGAAGATTTGCTAGATATTTTCCAGAGAAATTCCCTACGGGTTGTTTTGAGGACCCGACTGACTGACTGTATTGCAAGCTGTAGGCTGTACGAAAGGTGTGGTTCAATTCCGTGTCTAGGGCTATTATCAGAGAAAGATTGATATGGCTAGGACACGTTCTGCGAATTAAGGAGGACAGATTGCCGAAGATTTCCTTTTTGGCAAACCCTCTAGGGCTAAAAGAAAAGCAGGTGGTCCTCTGTTGGGGTGGGAGGATGTCGTAAGGAAAGATTTAAGGGAAATTGGAACTTCTCGGGAGGGTGTAAAGAGTAAGGCTTTGAATAGATTGGATAAAGGAGGACCGTGGGTAGCTATGTTGGACTCGGGTGGCTTGGTGCTGCAGCTGCAAAAGGGTCATAGAAATGGTCATAGAAAATGGAGAAAAAGGTCAGAGGTCATAGAAATTCTTGTGAGGTGCCTGTCATTTAAAGAAGTCCAAAATTTGGTGTCTGCTATATAAAATCCAAATTTCTACTGAGGAATTTTTTTTTCCTAAGATGCTGAAAAAGTGCGGTTTATAGAAAATGATGTCGAAAATGTCAGAAAAATGAATTTGTAAGAACATTTTTTGCTGTACTCAAATGAAACGGAACATTTTCTCACTTTTAAATCTTTCAATTTAATTTGTTGATTTATTTTTTTTTAATTTCTGAAATTGAAATTTTAAAAAAATATATTGCACCAAAATTTGAGTCTAAAATAATGATATATTTAAACTTAGCATAAAATAATGCAACGCAATTAAAATAACGAAATTTTACTCGCGCAATTCTATTTTTCAGATAGTTATCTCTATGTATAAAGGATTTGAGTTTTTACTGAGCTCATTTTTGTATTATAGCTTGGAGTTCTTTGTCCACTCCTAATCAGCAAGCAACCACCTCGTTAGATAATCCTTGGGATAGTGAAAGTCGTGATGCAACTGAATTTGGCAACTCTGACAATTGGGCAAATTTTGACAGCGCTAATTTTGAAAGTTTTGACTCGTCTAAATTCAATGAGAAAGGTGATGCAATCAGCCCATGGGAAGTTAATACAGTTCCAGAAACAAATTTTGTCGCGCCTGCTATAGATAACAAAGAGGAAAGCGAAATAATCTCCAATGGCCCTACCGAATAAATCGTATGCCGGTAAGCACTTTTAACTTTTTTTAAAACAATATTCTGGTTCACTGCTGTACTTCTGATTAATATCTGTTAGTTCTTTATTTTTCATCATTATCATCAGTAGTTGCCAGTGGTAGATCTAGGTGTTTTACCCATAACTTTGCGCCATTTCGATTTATATTTAAAGATATCTATTGGGAAATGAAAAAGGGGGGAGGGGGAGGAATTATCACAATTCTGTTATAGTTGCAAAACGACCAAAGGTCAGTGAGCTGTATCTTAAAAAGCCTAACCTATGATATCTGCTATTTAGAGTCAACATTTCTATAGAGAAGTTGTTTTTTTTAATAATGCATGAAGAAGAACTTTTGATAGACCTTTTTTTGGATGATCTTGCTAAAACATTATTTGGTAAAACAATTAAAAAAAATATACTACGAGAGTTTACAGTAATATAATAAAATGTATTTAAACTCAGTATAAAAAGCAGCATTAGGAACGCAATTCATTTTCAGATACTAATTAAAAATAATTTTATGGAAAAATATGACCTAAAGCAGAACTCAGAATCAGTGGAATTGGTACTGCAATCTGGTCTTTTCATTTAAACCAGAAGGAAGAAAGAAACTGAGAAGAAAACAGAAATTTTTTCAGAAATTTCACAAAAATTACACTTTTTTGAGTAGCCAGTAAAAAAGAATACATAAAATTCATAAATAAAGTACATAAAAATGAGTACATAAAATGCATAATTAGAGTACCTAAAAAGAGTACATAAAATGCATAAATAGAGTACATAAAAATGAGTACATAAAATGCATAAATAGAGTACCTAAAAAGAGTACATAAAATGCATAAATAGAGTAGATAAAATGCATAAATTGAGTACATAAAAAAGAGTGCACAAAATGCATAAATAAAGTACATAAAAAAGAGTACATAAAATGCATAAATAGAGTTTTTTTTTTTCTCTTGGTCCTTAACAAGTTATCTTCTAGGATCTGTATTGTTATTAATGTTTGTGTTATGTTTTTATTCGAATAAATTGAATTGAATTGAATTGAGAGTATAAAAAAAGAGTACATAAAATGCGTAAATAGAGTACATAAAATGCATAAATAGAGTACATAAAATGCATAAATAGAGTACATAAATGCATAAATAGAGTACATAAAATGCATAAATAGAGTACATAAAATGCTCTTGATAAATTGTTCGGCTGCCTAGTGCCTACTCAATAATTCAGCCAAGTAGATTGGTTCTACCTCACTACTAACCTCGACCAGCTACTAACATAATTTCCTACCTTAACCACAGCAATGTTATTCTCGTAAGTATTCTTAACTAAGTTTAAGCCAACTAAACTTCGGTTTGACCTTATATCTAGTTCTGAATACTAGCCAAAATTTTAGAGCAAATAGATTCGGGTTCAAAAAATTAGAATTACTGAATCTTTGTGTTAGTAGAATCTCATTGCAAATAGGTATTAAGACGTACATTTTTTTGTGACTTGAACCTCAACTGCAGTTCAACCAAAAAGCACCTCAACTGCAGTTCAACCAAAAAGTACCTCAACTGCAGTTGACCAAAAACAGAATTTACTCAGCCAATAAAGCTCCACGAGATATTGTTTATCAAAATGTAGCTCTAAACATATACAGAATTTACATATTAAAATTTCAAAGACAGAAGGCAAATTTTCAACTAGAAAGCAAAGCAAAGCAAATTATACACATTATTTCAGAAAGCAAATTATAGCTACACAAGCTATATTTAGGCTAAATAGGGCTCTAAAAACGTAAGGATTTTAGCTTTTGTAATATAACTGACAGAAATTGTGTTCAGTCAATATAGCTTTATATCTGGCTTTTCTATTACCTTTTGTACTCTACCTTTTGTACAGAAGAAGAGGATTTGTTCAGCCTAAGTAGCTCTACAAAAGGGGTGTCAAAATTGCTGGCTGCATGTGGCCCACATTGTCAATTTTCACTCCCCACTGTCAAAGTAAATATTGGAGTTTTTTGTAAACTACATTCACATGTTTTGCGCATGCAATGAAAAATCTATTCAAAAACTTTTTCGCATGTTGACCAATGGTCTGCGTTGCGCAGGTATCGATCCCCTGATTCGATGCCTTCGGCTAGGAGTGCAATGCGTGATTGGGGGCAAATCATCCGACGCTTCCCGTGTGTTCCCCCCAGAATTCCCCGGGTAACCGTTTAAGACTGGTTCGACTCTGACTGAGCTTACAGAGTCACACCATTGACCGAATAACCGAAATTCCGTTCCAAACCGAATAACCATCGACACCACTGACCTCAGGATTTCAAGTCCGGAGCGTTAACCACTCGGCTATTATGATTTACCTTGCCAATGTATCTAGTAATATTCAATCGGGTTGATTTACTCGCACTACGCTTGATTTTTACGTATGACATGTAGGAGAATATGTCCACTTTCTCAGGAATATTTTCCCCATAAAACCAACTTACGTTTGAATGGGCTAATTTCACCATACATTTTTTTTTCAAATCGTTCCCTTCCCTGTAGTGATGAATTTAAATCATTCAGATGTTTTGTAATATCAACCATGAGCACTAAATCTTGCAGACAGAATGGACAACTAAACAAGGTTGTGGGTTGGGTTTTGAGTCTAAAAATTGACATATTTCATCTTTCAATTCTATGAATGGCTTCAGAATCTTCGAGCAGTCACATATGCAGTACTTGATCAGGTAGTGCCTCCACGCGTAGTAAACTCCTGCTGTTATTGTTCAGTACACGTTTGTGGTTTTGCTCGAGTTTAATCAGTTTGCGCCAATTGTTGAGCCGCAACTTAAGTAGCGGGCGGAGATTGGCGGAGAACCAAGTTTTTGTCATGCGCATTGCATTATCTCTTAAGAATTTTTTTGCACGAATGTAATAGAGATAAATAATGTTTTATCGTATACGATTAGTTTATTAAATCTTATAAGATCATGTGAATTAAATTAGTGACCATTTTCTGCTTTCCTAAGCCAGATAGTAAGAAATTATTCCGAGGTCTGCTGGCTATCAGAGGCGACGCTGTAGCGTTGCCTGGGTATCAGAGGCGACGTTATAGCGTTGCCTATAGCAAAGGCCATACGGCTCCAATGTTTTATTATTATTAACTAAATAAAACTTTCCGAAAGATTTTTCAAAGAAAAGTATAGGCCATTCTAAACTTCAGCTCAGCCGATGCAAAATGCAAAAAATTCAAACTCAAAACGACCAGAAATTACTATTAAAGAATAAATGAAACCCAAAACGAACAGAAATTAAATAAACAATCATAGCAAAAAACATACAACAAGTAATAATATAAATGAATAAATAGATCTTAAAGCGAGTAATGCTAAGATTGAATATGAAAAACAAGCTTAAAATGAAAAAAAAATATTTTGCTATTGAAGTATAAATGAAACTTAAGACGAACAGAAATTAAATAAACAATCAATGTAAAGGAACATACAATGGATATTAATATAAATGAATAAATAAATCTTAAAACGAGTGAAAC
The DNA here is from genome assembly GCA_027921565.1 of Artemia sinica. Taxonomy (NCBI): domain Eukaryota; kingdom Metazoa; phylum Arthropoda; class Branchiopoda; order Anostraca; family Artemiidae; genus Artemia; species Artemia sinica. The sequence continues at coordinate 77,760,466 of CM051257.1, read as the reverse complement.
TTAAGTTAAATATGCAAATCAAGCTTTAAATGTACAAAAATCACTACAAACAAGAGTTTTGGTATCGCCTCCTTCTCTCACTGTAAAAGTCTAAAACCTACTGCGTCATTGGCGCTTTACTGAAAACCAATTTTATTACAAATATTTTCTTTTGTACTTAATATTACAAATAAACATTAAAATTATAGTAAAATTTTGAACTGATGAGCTTTCAGCAATTAATATCATTATACATAAAATATTCAGTTTAATTTATTAGTTATTTCTAAAGTTGTTCAAGACGAATATAGTTTCACTACGAACAAGAGTTTGAATACTACCCCCTTCCTTAACTGTAAATAAAAACCAAAAGCGTACTGCGTCATTGGCGCTTAACTGAAAACGAATTATATTACAAATATTTTCTTTTCCAGTTCTTACAGCATTGAAAATAAAAATGAAATTACAGTGAAATAAACTACAGTGAAATAAATTCTTGAACTGATGGATCTTTCAACAATTAATATCATTATGCATCAAATATTCAATTTGATGTTGTTTATACTTTCCAAGACTGTTCAAGACGCATATAGTTTTTAGTAAAGCGCCAATGGCGTAGTAGGTTTTAAACTTTTACAGTGAGAGAAGGAGGCGGTACCCAAACTCTTGTTTGTAGTGATTTTTGTTCGTTTCAAGCTTGATTTGCATATTCAATTTAAGTTTCATTCGTTTGAAGATTTATTTATTTATTTAAATTAGTATCTATTGTATGTTTGTTTGCATTGACTGTTTATTTAATTTCTGTTTGTTTTAAGTTTCATTTATACTTCAATAGCAATTTTTTTTTTCATTTTAAGCTTGGTTTTCACATTCAATCGAAGCATTACTCGCTTTAAAATCCATTTATTCATTTATATTATTACTTATTGTGTGTTATTTGCAATGATTGTTTATTTAATTTCTGTTCGTTTTTGGGTATCATTTATTCTTTAATAGTGATTTCTGGTTGTTTTGAGTTTTTAACAGGTATTTGTATCTGCTGAGCTTAAGTTTAAAATGACCTTTACTTTTCTTTGAAAAACTTATTTTTCGGAAAGTTTTTTTTTTTAATTATTTTTGTTCGTTTTTGATTGCAAAAAGTTTCAAGTTTTTAAAAATTCCCTATTTATAAATAAAACTTTTTAAAGAAAATCAAATCTTTATTTAAGTGAAAAAATGGGTTTGTGTCGACCTCGGAGTTTTTATTATCTGATGTTCGAACTATTTTTAACAAAATGGCTATCTCAAAATTTTTATCGGATGGCTTTGAGGAAAAACGGGCGTGGGGGGGGGGGGGGGGCTAATTGCCCTTCGGTCTCTTTTGACTCTTTAAAAGTGAGCTAGAAATTTTTATTTTCAATCAAATGAGCCCTCTCTGACGTTTATACGAGCATCCCTTCTATAAGAACCATATATACCCCCAGAGTATAACTTACAACGCCTGTCCCTGGGCCCTAGGGGTTGTGTCGACCCAGAAGTTTTAACATCTGATGTTTGAACTATTTTTAAAAAAGTGGTCACCTCAAATTTTTATCGGATGGGTTTATCTATCCGATAAACCCAAAGGCGTGGAGGGCGGGAGGGGCTAGTTGTCCTCCAATCTTTTTTACTCTGAGAAAACGAACTAGAACTTTTAATTTCAATTCAAATGAGCCCTCCCTGAAGTTTATACAAGAATGCCTTTCATAAGAACCATATACGGCCCCAGGACATAGCTGACAATTCTACCCCCGGGCCCTGGGGGGTTATGTCGACACTGAAGTTTTTGTTATCTGACCTTTGAACTGATTTAAAAAAATGGCTATCTCAAAATTTGTGTCGGATGGGTTTGGGGAAAAAGGGCGTGGGGGGGGGGGGGTGCTAGGGGCCCTCCAATATCTCTTGACTCTTAAAAATTGAATTAGAACTTTCAATTTCCATTCAAATCAGCCCTCTCTGAAGTTTATACGAGCATCCCTTTCATAAGAACCGTATACAGCCCCAGGACATAGCTTACAATAAAATGGAAATTGAAAGATATCGGAGGGTAACCAGCCCCCCTCCCCCCACGCTCTTTTTTCCCAAACGCATCCGATAAAAATTTTGAGATAGCTATTTTGTTAAAAATAGTTCAAAGATCATATAACAAAACACTAGTGTCGACACAACCCCCTAGGGCCTGGGGGAAGGCGTTGTAAGTTATGCCCTGGTGGTATATATGGTTCTTATGGAAGGGATGCTCGTATAAACTTCAAAGATGGCTCATTTGATTGAAATTTCAAAGTTCTAGTTCACTTTTTAAGAGTCAAAAGAGATTGGAGGGCACCTAGCCCCCCCCCCCCTCTCCATGCCCTTTTTTCCTCAAAACAATCCAATAAGAACTTTGAGATAGCTATTTTTTTAGAAATAGTTCAAAGACCATATAACGAAAACTTCGGGGTCGACACAGCCCCCCAGGGCCCGAGGGCAGGCGTTGTAAGTTAGGGCCTGGGGGAATGTATGGTTCTTATGGAAGGGATGCTCGTAAAAACTTCAGAGAGGGCTCATTTGATTGGATATTGAAAGTTCTAGTTCAGTTTTTGAGAGTCAAAAGAGATTGGAGGGCAACTAGCCCCCTCCTCCACGCCTCTTTTTCCCCAAATGCATCCGATAAAAATTTTTAGATAGCCATTGAGTTAAAAATTGTTCAAAAGTCAGATAACAAAAACTCAGGTGTCGACACAACCCCCCAGCGCCAGGGGATAGGCGTTGTAACTTATGCCCTGGGGCATATATGGTTCTTATGAAAGGGATATTCGTATAAACTGCAGAGAGGGCTTATTTGACTGGAAATTGAAAGTTTGAGCTTACTGTTTAATAGTCAAAAGAGATCCGAGGGCAACTAGCCCTCCCCCCCCCCCCACGCCTTCCTTTTCCAAACCCATCAGATGAAAATTTTGATATAGACGTTTTGTTAAAAATAGTTCAAAGGTCGGATAAGAAAAACTCCGGTGTCAGTACAACCCCCCAGGGCCCGGGACAAGACGTTCTAAGTCATACCCTAAAGGCATGTATGGTTCTTATGAAAGGGATGATCGTATTAACTTCATAGAGGGCTCATTTGATTGGAAATTGAAAGTTCTAGTTCACGTTTTAAGAGTCAAGAGATTTAAGGGCCACTATCCCCCCCCCCACGCCATTTTTTCCACAAACTCATCCGCTAAAAATTTAAGATAGCTAATTTTTTGAAAATTATTCAAAAATTAGATAACAAAAACTCCGGTGTCAACACATTCCCTCAGGGCCCGGGGGGTAGGCTTTGTAAGTGTTGTCCTGGGGGCATATATGGTTCTTATGAAAGGGGTACTCGTATAAGCTTCAGAGAGGGTTCATTTGATTGGAAATTGAAAGTTCTAATTCAGTTTTTATGAGTCAAAAGATATACAACGGCAACTAGCACCCCCCCCCCTCCCCACACACACACCCTTTTTCCCAGGTCCATCCGATAAAATTCTTAAAATAGCCATTTCTTTAAAAACAGTTCAAAGGTCAGATAAGAAAAGCTCCCGTGTTGACTTAACCCCCCCCCCTCCCCCCAGGGCCCGAAGGCAGGTGTTTTAAGTAATGCTCTAGGGGCATATATAGTTCTTATGTAAGGGATGTCCATATAAACTTCAGAGAGGGCTCATTTGATTGGAAATTGAAAGTTCTTGTTCACTTTTTAAGAGTCAAAAGAGATCGGAGGGCAACTAGCCCCCCCCCCCCCCCTTCACTCCCTAAATGCATCAGATAAGAATTTTGAGATGGATATTTTGTTAAAAATAGTTCAAATTTCAGATAACAAAAACTCCGGTGTCGACACTGCCCCCTAGGGCCCAGGGATAGGCCTTGTAAGTTATGCCCTGGGGGCATATATGGTTGTTATGGAAGGGATGCTCGTATAAACTTCATAGAGGGCTCAAAATATTGGAAATTGAAAGTTGTAATTCAATTTTTAAGAGCCAAAAGTAATCGGAGGGCCACTAGCCTCCCCCCACACTCCAATTTTTTTTTCGCAGAGGCACTTCATTTAAAAGGGGTCGTCATACAAACTTCACAGGGGGCTCATTCATTCGATTGGAAATCTAGAACTTTCAATTTCCAATCAAATGAGCCCTCTCTGCAGTTTATACGAACATTCCTTCCATAAGAACCATATTTGCCCCCAGGGCATAACTTATAACCCTTGCCCTGAAGACTGTGGGGGGAGTGTTCTGCTCAAAGATGTAATTTCCAGAACTTTCAACTACGTTGAACAAAATGGCTATCTCAAAATTTTGATTGGTTATGTTTGGGGAAATGGTAGGCGTGGAAGGGGTGTTAGTTGCCTTCCAGTCATTCTCGACTATTAGAAAGGGCACTAGCCATTTAAATTTCCAATCGAATGAGCCCTTTTTGAAGTTTCTACGACAACGCTTTCTACAGAAGCTTTATATGTCCCCAGGGCATAACTTACAACCCTTGCCCTGAGGACTGTGGGGGGGGGGGTCAATCTCAAATACATAATTTCCAGAATTTGCAACTACGTTGAACAAAATGGCTATCTCAAAATTTTGATTGGATGTATTTGGGGAAAAGGCGAGCGTGAGAGGGGGGTTAGTTGCCCTCCAATCACTTTCCACTATTAAAAAGGAACTAGCCCTTTGAATTTCCAATCGAATGATTCCTTTTTGAAGTTTCTACGACAAAGCTTCCTATAAAAACCTTGTATGCCCCCAGGGCATAACTTACAACCCCTGCCCTGAGGGCTGTGGGGGAGTTTCCTCCTCAAAAACATAATTTCTATCTGGAAATCAACTACGTAGAACAAAATGGCTTTCTCAAAATTTTGATTGGATGTGTCTGGGGAAATGGTGGACGTGGAAGGAGTGTTAGTTTCCTTCCAATCACTTTTGACCCTTAAAAAGGGCACATTCGATTTCCAATCGAATGAGCCCCATTTAAAGTCTATACGATGACCCCTTCCATGTGAAGTGCCTCTGGGAAAATAAATGAAAATAATAATAAAACATTGGAGCCGTATGGCCTTTACTATAGTCCTGGTTGGACTATATTTTTACTTTACTTTACTACAGTCCTGGTTGAACTTCGCTGAAGTAAGGATGCTAGGACTGCTTTGAAAAATTTTTAATTTTTGGTTTTATTGGTCGCATGTTGTTGTGAGTCTTTTTTCTTTTATATATTTTTGTCTTGCTGAGGACGGCCCTTGGACATAGGGCCGAAGTATTCATTCAAATTATCTCCACTGTCTTGCAAAAAGATTTCCCTATTGTTCTTCGTGCTTTTGTTGTTTGTCCTTTACTATTGCCTCTGATTGTTTATTTTTCTTTTGACCCCCGACGGCAAATATAAACCAAATATAAACTGATGAAGGTAATAAGATAAATATAAACTAATTGGAACGGTACAGCTTACCGATACAGCTCACCGATACAGCTCACACCTCACTAAGTACGAAAACTACAGAGAAATGAAACACCAATTTGAGTTTACCTCTTTTCTGGCCCTTTACCTTTTTTCCTTTTTAGCTTTACCTTCTTTACCTCTTTTCTCAAGTCATTAAATTACCTCAATAAATTGAATTTTTGCAATGATAAGGAGCATTCACACTCTTGTTGGGAATCCGGTCGCGTCTAAGATTTGAAACTGAGCGAAGAAATCTAAAAAAAAAATCATCTACAAACCTGTAACTAAATAAAACAGATGCTGCTGAGCTCACACAATGATTATTTCTAGCTTCTGAAATATAGAATTCATTCGATCATCCCAAGACTACTTATCAGAAAAGCTCTATTACTTATCCTAAGAGCTTCAGAAGATGTAAGTGACACAAGAGGTTACTAGGATCCCTACTTAAATATTTTTCGAAGATCACCCGACCTTTCTATGACGAATAACTAGATGTTCAATAGGGCTAAATCCTTTTATTAGACAGTGACACTGTTTACTTGAAACGGTATGGATTAGTTGTCGGATAAGTTAAACCTGCTAACACCGGAAAATTAAGGATAAATGAGAGTAACTGAAGTTGTATGCAAATAGGGGTGGGTGGGTGGCTAACGAGTTTAAAATCTACCCCCCCCCCCCAAAAAAAAAAAAAAAACTATTGTCCGAGTCGAAAATTTGCAACAAAAATGCATATAAGCAAACTTTTGATGTTTTTTTAAGTTTTTCTTTTGGAAAAAAAACTTAAAACATTCAGGGGCAAAACTATTAATACACTGGAACACAAATACTGCAGCTTGGCTATCTCTTATTTGACCAGCATTAAGGAGCTTCTGGGATGTAAAACAAGCACAGGTGTCAATCACATGTTTACTGATTGTTCAAACAGCTTTATTTTGTAGAACTTGCACTCTCCTATGTATGTTTGTAAATTTGCTTCCCTTTTCTTTCAGACAAGAAGTTGCAATGGTCTTCGCATTTATGGATGTCTCCTGGGAATCAACCAGTGACTAGTGTGGTTTTTATTTTTGATACAAATAAGATGAAATGATAGTACATTCCTGTTTATGCGTATAGGTCTTGTTGATTACTTTGAAAAAATCGATCTTTGTAGAATGAACACTTTTATTTTTGTCCAACGATGCAAGGTGCATACTTGCAGTTCCTGTAAACTTGGTTGTAATATTGAATTGAATATTTGGTTCACATTAAACAGTTGTTATAGACAGTTTCTTTTATTATAAATATAATTGACTTGATTGTTTTCGTTTAATAGTATCAAAGACACATCGATCATAAAGCTCTGAAACAAAGGCGCCTATTCGTGCAAATAGTGGGGGGTCAGGGATTTTTTTTTATAAAGGTACCAAAAAAGGTATATTTCAAAATTAGGAGGAGAGTGGGGACCCTTTTGTTTTCCTTTCAGTCTGGTGGGGACGATTGCCCCTCCTTTGCCCCTCCGCTCATAGTTGGTCCTGCTGTTTAGACATCTGAAAAAAATACTGTATTTTTTTTTTCAGATAAATGTCTGGTTGCCTTCTTTAGCCCTTTTAAGTAACACAATTAAAATATGGTGGGTTTACGCAACCATTGTAACAACCTTGGGCATTTATACCCGTTTTAAAACCATCCAATGTTGGATTTTTAAACTATAAATACCAATGACAGTTTAAAATGTACATACTTCCAAAATACTTTTCAAATTTTAATTATTTCATCAAGCTGTTGCACCAGTAGGTGGTTTTCGTTAGAGCCGGAGTTAGGTTTTTCTCACGGGGAGTCAAAGTAGACATTGCAGCCCCCTGCGACACCATCAATGCTGTGAATTTTTGTGAATTACAATTTTTGCGTAAAAAGATTTCAATTTAAGCTAATTTTCCCACCCCCGGGCTTTCCGCCCGGGGTGCTTGCCCCCTCTAGCTCCCTCTCAGATCCGGCCCTGGTTTTCATTAAAGGTAAAATTAATTATTTCCTGTGAATTGAGAAAATCATATAGCGTGACTATTAGATGCATTAAACACGACAAATGTTACATTCTCCTACAAATTCCTCCAAAAAAACTAACTAAGGACAGTGCTTTCTTCAAAGTCTACATATTCTTATTAATTTTGTAAAAAAAAAAATCGACCGCAATTACTTGCTTTCTCAGAAATTATCTAGCAAACTAGGTGACTAGGTGTGCAGAAATGGCGTCATTTTCAGGGGCAGGGGCATCCTCTCGACCCAGTATTTTTGCCTTCCTCCCCCCAAACTCTCACTAGATTCTGAAAAAAAAACCGGCAGCTTTATGGTTATTTTCTTTGAGAAAATTTCAGAAAAGCAAAACACGAAACTCCCTCACCCGATCTTTGGAAAAACTCGTTTTTTCCCTCTCCCTCCTTCTTATATTTTCGTGAATTGGTGTGTAATAGATTGACTGGGGTGAAACTCACGCTCTTATTATTAAAGGTCTGGTTATACTTTATTGAGAGTATAATTGGCATCTATAATATATTCGAAAATTAGTGTAATGAGAGTGAGGGGACGTAGGGGGTAGGGGAAGGCTAAATCAACAAAAGTGATTTACACCCGTAGTGTTTAGTATGCTTAAGTGCAGTTTAAGGCGTGTTTCTGGGAACACTTTTTTCTTTAGTTACTTTTTAATGAAGGACATAGAAATTCACAAAATATAGCATGGAAGTTTGGGTGCGACTATACTAAGTGACAATACTGAAATCAAATAGCGACGAAGACCACACTGCCTTTCCATCATAAACAAATAAGTAGAACAACAGGGAAATTTTTATACAAGACAGTGGAACGCAACTTTAGATGAATATTTCGACCCTATATCCAAGGGCCGTCCTCAGCAAAACGGACGAAGAGAATAAAAACAATATAAAAGAAACTTACATTAAAATTCAATCATTAAAACTGAAAGGTTTTTTTTTTAAATGTTTTAAAACAGCCCTAATATCATTACTTCAAGGAAGTTTAACCAGGACTTGAACTTCCTTGAAGTAATGATATTAGGGCTGTTTTAAAACATTTAAAAAAAAAAAAAAAAAAAACCTTTCAGTTTTAATGATTGAATTTTAATGTAACTTTCTTTTATATTGTTTTTATTCTCTTCGTCTGTTTTGCTGAGGACGGCCCTTGGATATAGGGTCGAAATATTCATCTAAAGTTGCGTTCCACTGTCTTGTATAAAAATTTCCCTGTTGTTCTACTTATTTGTTTATAATACTGAAATCATATAAGAATTACAAGAAATATTCGAGTCTTTAGTACCTCATTTTCTACATATTTATATCGGAAAAAGAGTGTATCAAATGTATCTTTTTAAGAAATGGGAGCGTCAAAGACAAAAACCTATCCACTGCCTAGAAATATCGTGGATTTCAAATTGATCTGATTATTCAATGTAACGATGGGGGGGGGGGGGGTAAATTATGAAAATAATCATTTTTAGCCCTATCTTGCCAATACTGAAACAAAATTGCGTCACCTGGTCACTGAAACAGCTTGCGTCGTTAAACCTTTTTCTTGCGCCGTTAAACCATTAATAGAAGAAAGGAGTAGTGGCTATTGGTCTCACAGAACCCGAAATCCCACTACTAATAATAATTTTAGACATCTTTTTCCAGTCATATTATTGACGAATTATCACTTTTAATGTAATCTTTCGCATTATTGCTCGTAAGTTTTTTCTAGAGCCACAATTTTAAAGATGATAAAATTTTAAAATATTAAGGTGGGTATATCCCTTTAAACCCAGTACATAATGTACATTTTGATATATAAGTGACACAATGTCACACTTCGGACGCTGAGAAGGTTTCATCAGATTATTACAGAAGTTTAGTCTATTTTATTGATTTGTGAATTATTAATACGTTAAGTGTGGAACATTATTGTGAAAAAAGAGAATAGAATTAAATGAGAAGATAGAAGAAGCAAACTAGATAGAAGAAGCAAACTAGAGTAGAAAGGGGAAATTCTTTTTTAAAACACCTTAATTAACACCTTCAACATAAAACAAAAGAGGCAAATAATTGCAGGAATAAAACTTACATTAAACAAAGGGTGCAAATGTACTAAACATAGGAAATAGAGTGCGTAATAGAATAATAGTGCGTAATAGGAAATAGAATAATAGTGTAATAGTGCGTAATGGAATAAAGTGTTAGAATAGAGTAGAGTGCGTAATAGAATCTATTAGTGCGTAATAGTTACGCACTAATAGAATAATAGTGCGTAATAGGAAATAGAGTGCGTAATAGAAAACAAAATCACGGAAGCCCGTGAAATCAGCTATATTCTTACTCGATCCTAGTGTCGACCCTGTATTGAACACAAGAAGTAGTCTTTGCGGATGAGAATACCACAGTTTCATCAAAATTACCGCGACACAGTGAGCTGTCAAAATTCCTGCAGCAAAACAACGTAACTAATTACTTTCGGAGCAATGGGAATACAAGTGTTTCAACTTGATCTTGGCGTCAAATTAGTGTTGAAAGCAGATAGTAGCCTCAACAGAACCTCTCACAATTTCATGAGAATTATTGCCAATTATTTCAACAGCATTTAGTACAAATTAGAGTAGTCTTCACCAGTTGAATGAAGTCAATATCGAACTGGAATACCACTATTCCAACTGTGTGCTAGCGCTGAAGTATTGTAGAATGATAATAGCATCTTCGGGGAATCTCTTGCATTCTTATCAAAATTGCTTTGAATTGCAGCCCATTATTTCCGCAATATTTATCACAGATTAGTATTTGCGTTTGCGACGAGATTGACGCGCACATCGAACTGGAATACGAATCCAATCAATCTCAGCATCGAATTAGAGTTGAAGAAAAGTAGCATTTTTTGTTGAAAATCCCACAAATTTCAGCGAAATTATAGTAATAGAACCTGCTTTTTAAAGTGCCGGCACCGCAAAAATTACAGTCAACCATTTTCACAGCCTTCATTTCGGATGTTCACCACTTGGTCAACGTCTACAATCAAATTTATCACTTTTTACCACACATTTCCAATATTTCGTTAAAATTACCGCTGATAAGATTTATCTCAAGATATAAAACTTCCAAAGAATATTATCTAACTACAGGAACATTAATTTTAGTAATTGCGATGGTGCACTAAATACAGTAAATGTATTCATTAGATTATTCTAAACTAAGGCATAAGGCAAAGTTTATAGAAAGAATTAACGTAGAATGCTTTTACTTTTATAACTTTAATAAATCAAATAATATTAACATTTTGATTACTAAATATCAGTATATGTATAATAACGCTTTTATAAATGCTTTTATTAATGCTAATATAAATGCTTTTGCTTTTATAACTAATGAATCAAATAATATTAACATTTTCATTACTAAATATCAGTATATGTATATTGAACTGACAATGCACATTCATTTGCATTTCTTTCAGTAAAGTGCACATTTTGTTCTAGCCTTGGGAAGGCAAAGGGGTTTTGGGCCCAATTTATGTTAATTTCTGTTCGTTTTGAGTTTCATTTATTTACCGATGGTGATGAGTGGTATTTTCACGCTTGGTAGATTATTTGATTTTATTTTAGCTCATTTTTTGTTTAATGGAGTTCTTTACTTTTCTTTGAAAAACTTATTTTGTGGAAAAAGTTTTTTTAATTAATTTCTGTTCGTTTTGTATTGACATAGTCTTTTCAGGGAAAAAGAAAATAATACTTTAAATCTTTTCTTTTTTTAAGACTTTATAGTTTGGCCTGCTATTTGTATGCTGGAGAAAAATTTTCAGCAATTTTTAACAACATACACCCTTTTAAAAATCTGGACACAGATAGTAGTGTTTATTTTAGTTTTATACCTCCTCTAGTTGACCTGAAATAGAAAACTTGATACCATTCGCAAAAAAATCTGTTAACTTTCTTTGATAGCTTGGATGTACTTACGCTATTTTAATTTGGTTAAATTTTAAGAGAAGAAGTAGCCCCGAATGTTTGAATATAATACCCTCAGTAGTTCTTGGGATACTGCTGAGATGCCTTATTGGGAATTAGCATTAACACAGTGCATTTTGATTTAATCTTAAGGCAACATTTAGTTTTTAAACATAAAGTCAAATTGGAGGGTGATTGGGGAGGGGGATTAGTTTCCCTCCAATCACTTTCGACTATTAAAAAGGGTATCAGCCCTTTCTATTTTCAATCGAATGAGCCCTTTTCGAAGTTCTTACCACAACTGCTTCGATACAAAGTGCCCTGGTCTAAACAACAAAAATAATACATTATACCCACATCGATCTTTACTATAAAAATGTCAAGCTTTCCAATCACTTTAGACTATTAAAAAGAGCACTAAGCCTTTCGATTTCCAATCGAATGAGCCCTTTTCGAAACTTTACGACAACACTTCCTAGCCTTGGGAAGGCAAAGGAGTTTTGAGCCCAATTTATGTTAATTTCTGCTCGTTTTGAGTTTGACTCGGTTATTTATTGTAATTTCTGTTCGTTTTGAGTTTCAGTTATTTATCGGTGCTGATTTGTAGTATTTTCACGCTTGGTAGATTATTTGATTTTATTTTAGCTCATTTTTTGTTTAATGGAGTTCTTTACTTTTCTTTGAAAAACTTATTTTGTGGAAAAAGGTTTTTTAATTAATTTCTGTTCGTTTTGTATTGACATAGTCTTTTCAGGGAAAAAGAAAATAAAACTTTAAATCTTTTCTTTTTTTAAGACTTTATAGTTTGGCCTGCTATTTTTATGCTGGAGAAAAATTTTCAGCAATTTTTAACAACATACACCCTTTTAAAAATCTGGACACAAACAGTATTTTAGTTTTATACCTCCTCTAGTTGACCTGAAATGGAAAACTTTATACCATTCGCAAAAAAATCTGTTTACTTTCTTTGATAGCTTGGATATACTTACGCTATTTTGATTTGGTTAAATTTTAAGAGCAGAAATAGCCCCGAAAATTTGAATATAATACCCTCAGTCGTTCTTGGGATACTGCTGAGATGCCTTATTGGGAATTAGCATTATCACAGTGCATTTTGATTTAATCTTAAGGAAACATTTAGTTTTTAAACATAATGGGCAAATGGGAGGGGGATTGGGGAGGGGGATTAGTTTCCCTCCAATCACTTTTGACTATTAAAAAGGGTATCAGCCCTTTCTATTTTCAATCGAATGAGCCCTTTTCGAAGTTCTTACCACAACTCCTTCGATACAAAGTGCCCTGGTCTAAACAACAACAAAAAAAAAATAATACATTATACCCACATCGATCTTTACTATAAAAATGTCAAGCCTTCCAATCACTTTAGACTATTAAAAAGGGCACTAAGCCTTTCGATTTCCAATCGAATGAGCCCTTTTCGAAACTTTACGACAACACTTCCTAGCCTTGGGAAGGCAAAGGGGTTTTGAGCCCAATTTATGTTAATTTCTGCTTGTTTTGAGTTTGACTCGGTTATTTATTGTAATTTCAGTTCGTTTTGAGTTTCATTTATTTATCGATGCTGATTTGTGGTATTTTCACGCTTGGTAGATTATTTGATTTTATTTTAGCTCATTTTTTGTTTAATGGAGTTCTTTACTTTTCTTTGAAAAACTTATTTTGTGGAAAAAGTTTTTTTAATTAATTTCTGTTCGTTTTGTATTGACATAGTCTTTTCAGGGAAAAAGAAAATAAAACTTTAAATATTTTCTTTTTTTAAGACTTTATAGTTTGGCCTGCTATTTTTATGCTGGAGAAAAATTTTCAGCAATTTTTAACAACATACACCTTTTTAAAAAGCTGGACACAAACAGTATTTTAGTTTTATACCTCCTCTAGTTGACCTGAAATGGAAAACTTTATACCATTCGCAAAAAAATCTGTTTACTTTCTTTGATAGCTTGGATATACTTACGCTATTTTGATTTGGTTAAATTTTAAGAGCAGAAATAACCCCGAAAGTTTGAATATAATACCCTCAGTCGTTCTTGGGATACTGCTGAGATGCCTCATTGGGAATTAGCATTAACACAGTGTATTTTGATTTAATCTTAAGGCAACATTTAGTTTTTAAACATAATGGGAAAATGGGAGGGAAGGCGTGGGAGGGGGATTAGTTGCCCTCCAATCACTTTCGACTATTAAAAAGGGCATCAGCCCTTTCTATTTTCAATCGAATGAGCCCTTTTCGAAGTTCCCACGACAACTCCTTCGATACGAAGTGCCCTGGTCTAAACAACAACAACAACAAAAATAATACATTATACCCACATCGATCTTTACTATAACATGTCAGGCCTTCCAATCACTTTCGACTATTAAAAAGGGCACCAGGCCTTTTTGAAACGACAACGGTTTGTATAAACACCTTAAATGCCCCCAGGGCATAAATTACAACCCTTACCCTAAGGGCTTTTAGGGTGGTTGTCATCCTCTAAGACCTAATTTCCAGAACTTTCAACTACGTTAAACAAAATGGCTATCTCAAAATTTTGATTGGATGTGTTTGGGGAAATGGTGGGCGTGAAAGGGGCGTTAGTTGCTCTCCAATACTTTCAACTATTAAAAATGGCCCTAGCCCTTTCAATTTCCAATCAAATGATCCCTTTTGCAGTTTCTACGACAACACTTTCAAAAAAACCTTATATACCCCCAGAACATAACTTACAACCCTTGCCCTGAGGGCTGGGGATTGTTATTCTCAAAGACCTAATTTCCAGAACTTTCTACTACGTTGAACAAAATGACCATCTGAAAATTTTGATTGGATGGGTTTGGAGGAATGGTGGGCGCGAGAGGGGGGTTAGTTACCCTCCAATCACTTTTGACTATTAAAAAGGGCACTAGCCCTTTCAATTTCCAATTGAATGAGACCCTTTTGAAGTTTTACGACAACTCTAACTATAAAAACCTCATATACCCCCTTGGCATAATTTACAACCTTTGCCCTGGGGGCTCTGGGGGGCTTGTCATCCTTAAAGACATAATTTCCTGAACTTTCAATTACGTTGAACAAAATGACTATCTCTAATTTTTGACTGAATGTTTTTGAAGAAATGGTGGGCGTGAGAGGGGGTTATTTACTCTCCACTCACTTTCGACTATCAAAAAGGACAATTTCAATTTCCAATCAAATGAGCCCTTTTTGAAATTTCTACAACAACTTTCTATATAAACCTTATATGCCCCCAGGACATAATTTACAACCCTTGCACTGAGGGCTCTGAGGGGGTTATCATCCTAAAAGACCTAATTGCCTGAACTTTCAACTACGTTGAACAAAATGGATATCTCAAAATTGTGATTGGATGTGTTTGGGAAAATGGTGGGCGTGAAATGGTTAGTCGCTCTCCAATGTCTCAACTATCAAAAAGGCACTAGCCCTTTCAATAAAAACCTTATGTACCTCCAGGGCATAACTTACAACCCTCTCCCTGAGGGCTGTGAGGGGGAGGGGTTGTCATCCGAAAAGACCTAACTTCCAAAACTTTCAACTACGTTGAATAAAATGGCTATCTAAAAATTTTGATTGGATATGTTTGGGGGAAAGGTGGGCGTGAGAGGGTGGTTAGTTACCCTCAAATCACTTTCGACTGTTAAAAATGCCACAAGCTCTTTGAATTTCCAATCGAATGAGCCTTTTTCAAGTTTCTACGACAAACATGTCAATAAAAACCTTATATACCCCCAGGGCATAACTTATAACCCTTGCCCTGAAAACTGTCGGGGGAGTGTCCTGCTCTAAGGTATAATTTCCTGAACTTTAACTGCGTGGAACAAAATGGCTATTTCAAAATTTTGATTGGATATGTTCAGGGAAATGGTTGGCGAAGAAGGGGTGTTAGGTGCCTTCCAATCACTTTCGACTATTAAAAAGGGCACTAGCCATTTCAATTTCCAATTGAATGAGCCCTTTTTGAAGTTTCTACGACGACGCGTTCAGAAAAAACCCTATATGCCCCAAGGGCATGACGTACAACCCTTGCCCTGAGGGCCGTGGGGGAGTGTCCTCCTCAAAAATATAATTTCTATCTGGAAATCCACAACACTGAACAAAATGGCTATCTAAAAATTTTGATTGGATGTGTTTGAGAAAAAGGTGGAGGAGAGAGGGGGGCTAGTTGCCCTCAAATCACTTTCGACTATTAAAAACGGCACTAGACCTTTGAATTTCAAATCGAATGAGCCCTTTTCCAAGTTTCTACGATAAAGATTTCAATAAAAACTTATATGCTCCCAGGCCATAACTTATAACCCTTGCTCTGAAGACTGTGAGGGGAATGTCCTGCTCAAAGGTATAATTTCCTGAACTTTAGCTGTGTGGAACAAAATGGCTATTTCAAAATTTTGATTGGATGTGTTTGGGGAAATGGTGGGCGTGGAAGGGGTGTTAGTTGCCTTCCAATTACTTTCGACTATTAAAAAGGGGACAAGCCATTTCATTTTCTAATCACATGAGCCCTTTTTGAAGTTTCTACGACAACGCTCTCTATAAAAACTGTATATACCCTGGGGCAGAATTTACAATCCTTGTCCTGAGGGTTGTGAGGGGGTTGTCATCCTCAAAGACCTAATTTCCAGAACTTTAAACTACGTTGAACAAAATGGCTATCTCAAAATATTTATTGGATGTGTTTGGGGAAAAGGTGGGCCTGAGAGGGGGGTTAGTTACTGTCCAATCACTTTCAACTATTATAAAGGGCACTAACCCTTTGAACTTGCAATCGAATGAGCCTATTTTGAAGTTTCTATGACAACGCCTTCTATAAAAATCTTATATGCCCCAGGGCATAGCTTACAACCCTTGCCCCGAGGGTTTTGGGGGAGTGTCCTCCTCAAAACATATTTTCTATTTGGAAATCAACTAAGCTGAACAAAATGGCTATCTCAAAATTTTGATTGGATGTGTTTGGGGGAATGATGAGCGTGGGGGGGTGGGCTAGTTGCCCAACAATCACTTTCGATTATTAAAAAGGGCACTAGCCCTTTGAATTTCCAATCGAATGAGCCTTTCTTGAAGTTTCTACGAAAACACCTTCTATAAAAACCTTATATGCCCCCAAGGCATAACTTAAAACCCTTGCCCGAGGGTTGTAGGGGAGTGTCCTCCTCAAAAACATATTTTCTATCTGGAAATCAACTACGCTGAACAAAATGGCTATCTCAAAATTTTGATTAGATGTGTTTGGGGGAATGATGGGGGCGGGGGGGGGGGCTAGTTGCCCTCCAATCACTTTCGACTATTAAACCGGGCACCTGCCGTTTGAATTTCCAATCGAATGAGCCTTTTTTGAAGTTTCTACGACAACGCCTTCTATAAAAACCTTATATGCCCCTATGCCCCCAGGGCATAACTTAAAACACTTGCCCCGAGAGTTGTGGGGAAGTGTCCTCCTCAAAAAGATATTTTCTATCTGGATATCAACTACGCTGAACAAAATGGCTATCTCAAAATTTTGATTGGATGTGTTTGGGGGAATGATGGGCGGGGGAGGGGCTAGTTGCCCTCCAATCATTTTCGACTATTAAAAAGGGCACTAGCCACTCCATTTTGCAATCGAATGAGCCCTTTTCGAACTTTCTACGATAATTCCTTCTTTACGAAGTGCCCGGGTATGGAGAAAAAAAGAAAAAAACAACACATTGTGCCCACATCGTTCTTTACTTGGGCAGCGCTAGCGCGCTGCCTATGATACTAATTTCTGGTCGTTTTGAGTTTGAATTTTAACAAGTATTTGTATCTGCTGAGCTTAAGTTTAAAATGGATTTTACTTTTCTTTGAAAAAATTATTTTTCGGAAAGTTTTTTTTTAATTAATTTTTGTATGTTTTTGATTGTAAAAAGTTTCAAGTTTTTAAAAATTCCTTATTTCAAAATCAAACTTTAAAAAAAAAATTAAATGTTCATCAAAGTATTAAAACTGGTATCAAAGTAACAATATCAAAATGAAAAAATGGGTTTGTGTCAACCTAGGAGTTTTTATTATCTGATGTTCGAACTATTTTTAATAAAATGACTATCTCAAATTTTTTATCGGATGGGTTTGGGCAAAAAAGGGCGTGGGTGGGGGTCTAGGACCCTTTCGGTCTCTATTGACTCTTTAAAAGGGAACAAGAACTTTCTATTTTCAATCAAATGAGTCCGCTGAAGTTTATACGATTATCCCTTCTATAAGAACCATATATTACCCCAGAATATAACTTGCGTACGCCTTTCCCTGGGCCCTGGGGGGTTCGTATCGACTCCGTAGTTTTAATATCTGATGGTTGAACTATTTTTAACAAAATGGTCACCTCAAATTTTTATCGCATGGGTTTATCCATCTGATAAACCCAAAGGCGTGGAGTGCGGGAGGGGCTAGTTGCCCTTCAATCTTTTTTTACTCTGAAAAAATTAACTAGAACTTTTAATTTCCATTCAAATGAGGCCTCTCTGAAGTTTAAACGAGCATCCTTTCATAAGAACCATATACGGCCCCAGGACATAGCTTACAATGCCTGCCCCCGGGCCTGGGAGGTTGTGTCGACAACGATTTTTTTTTTATCAGACCTTTAAACTATTTTTTTTAAAATAGTTATCTCAAAAGCTGTATTGGATGGGTTTCGGGAAAAAAGGGCGTAGCGCGGACTAGAAGCCCTCCGATCTCTTTTGACTCTTAAAAATTGAACTAGAACTTTCAATTTCCATTCAAATCAGTCCTCTCTGAAGTTTATACGAGCATCCCTTCCATAAGAACCATATATGCCCCCAGGGCAGAACTTGCAACGCCTGCCCCCGGGCCCTGGGTGGTTGTGTCGACACCAAATTTTTTTATCTGACCTTTGAACTATTTTTAAGAAAATGGCTATCTCAAAATTTTTATCGGATGCATTTGGGGGAAAAGGTGCAGGGGGGGGGAGGGGCAGGGGAGAATAGTTGCCCTCTGATCTCTTTTGCCGCTTAAAAATTGAACTAGAAATTTCAATTTCCAATCAAATGAGCCCCCTCTGAAGTTTATACGAGCATCCCTTCCACAACAGCTGTATATGCCCTCCAGGCATAACTTACAACGCTTACCCCGGGCCCTGAAGAATTGTGTCGATCCTGGAGTTTTTGTTATATGATCTTTGAACCATTTTGAAAAAAATGGCTCTCTCAAATTTCTTATCGGATAGGTTTGAGGAAAATAGGACGTAGAGAGGGGGGGGGGCTAGTTGTCTTCCGATATCTTTTGACTCTTAAAAAGTGAACGAGAACTTTCAATTTCCAACCATATGAGCCCTCTCCGAAGAAAATGGAGTGTGGGGGGAGGCTAGCTGCCGTGCGATCCCTTTTTACTCTTAAGAAGTGAATTACAACTTTCAATTTCCAATCAAATGAGCCCTCTACGAAGTTCATACAAGCATCCCTTCCATAACAACCATATATGCCCCCAGGGCATAACTTACAGCGCCTACCCCCAGGCCCTGGGGGGCTGTGTCGACACCGGAGTTTTTTGTTATCTGAACTTTCAAGTATTCGTAACAAAATGTCTATCTCAAAATTTTTACCTGATACATTTAGGGCGTGGAGGGGGGGACTAGTAGCCCTCCACTCTCTTTTGACTCTTAAAAAGTGAACAAGAACTTTAAATTTCCAATCAAATGAGCCCTCTCCGAAGTTTATAGGAGAATCCCTTCCGTAAGAACTATATATGCCCCCACAGCATTACTTACAACGCCTGCCTCTGGGCCCTGGAGGGTTGCGTTGACACAGGAGCTTTTCTTATCTGACCTTTGAACTATTTTTAATGAAATGGCTATTTAAAAATTTTATCGGATGGGCTTCGGGAAAAAAAGGTGTGTGTGGGGGGGCTAGTTGCCTTCGGATATCTTTTGACTCTTAAAAAGTGAGCTAGAACTTTCAATTTCCAGTCAAATGAGCCCTATCTGAAGTTTATACGAGAATTCCTTTCATAAGAATTCCTTTCATATACGCTCCCAGGACAAAACTTACAACACCTACCCCCCAGACCCTGGGGGGTTGTGTTGACACCGGAGTTTTTGTTATCTAATTTTTGAACAATTTTCAAAAAACTGGCTATCTCAAAATTTCTAGCGGATGGGTTTGGGGAAAACGGGCGTGGGGGGGGGCTAGTTACCCTTAAATATCTTGACTCTTAAAACGTGAACTAGAACTTTCTATTTCGAATCAAATGAGCCCTCTATGAAGTTTATACAAGCATCCCTTTCATAAGAACAATACATGCCTTTAGGGCAAAACTTAGAACGTCTTTCCCTGGGCCCTTGGGGTTGTACTGACACCGGAGTTTTTTTTATCTGACCTTTGAACTATTTTTAACAAAATGTCTACCTCAAAATTTTCATCAGATGGGTTTGGAAAAAGAAGACGTGGAGGGGGGGGGGCTAGTTGCCCTCGGATATCTTTTGACTATTAAAAAGTGAGATCGAACTTTCAATTTCCAATCAAATGAGCCCTCTCTTAAGTTTATACGAGCATCCCTTTCATTAGAACCATACCTGCCCCGGGCATAACTTACAACGCCTGCCCCCAGGCCCTGGGGGGGTGTTGACACCTGAGTTTTTGTTTATCTGACTTTTGAACAATTTTTAACTTAATGGCTATCTCAAAATATTTATTGGATGCATTTGGGGGAAAAGGGACGTGGGTGTGGGGGCTAGTTGCCCTCCAATCTGTTTTGACTCTCAAAACCTGAACTAGAACTTTCAATTTCCAATCGAATGAGCCCTCTCTGAAGTTTTTTACGAGCATCCCTGCCATAAGAACCATATATTCCCCCAGGTCATAACTTACAACGCCTGTCCTCAGGCCCTGGGGGGCTGTGTCAACCCCGGAGTTTTCATTGTATGGTCTTTGAACTATTTTTTAAAAAAATGGCTATCTCAAAGTTCTTATTGGATGGGTTTGAGGAAAAAAGGGTGTGGAGGGGGGGGGGGAAGAGGTGCAATCCAATCTCTTTTGACTCTTAAAAAGTGAACTAGAACTTCCAATTTCCAATCAAAATGAGCCCTCTTTGAAGTTTATACGAGCTCTCCATAAGAACCATGTATGCCTCCGGGGCATAACTTACAACGCCTGCCCCTGGGCCCTGGGGGGCTGTGTCGACATCGGAGTTTTTGTTATATGATCTTAGAACTATTTTTAACAAAGTAGCTATCTCAAAATTTTTATCTGATACTTTTGAGAAAAAAGGGCGAGGGAAGGGGGGTTGGAACAAGAAGGAGTGGGGGGCTGGTTCCCAGCAATATCTTTTTACGGTTAAAAAGTGAGCTAGAACTTTCAATTTCCAATCAAATGCGCCCTCTCTGAAGTTTATACAATCATTCCATCCATAAGAACCATGTATGCCCCCAGGGCCTAGCTTATAACCCTTGCCCTGAAGACTGTGGGGGGAATGTCCTTCTCAAAGATATAATTTCCAGAACTATCAACTATGTTAAACAAAATGGCTATCTCAAAATTTTGATTGGATGTGTTTGGGGAAATGGTGGGCTTGGAAGGGGTGTTAGTTGCCTTCCAATCACTTTCGACCATTAAAAAGGGCATTAGCCATTTAAATTTCCAATCGAATGAGCCCTTTTTGAAGTTTCTACGACAACACTTTCTATAAAAACCTTATATGTCCCCAGGGCATAACTTACAACCCTTGCCCTCAGGGCTGTGGGGGGGAGGGGGTTGCCATCCTCAAAGACCTAATTTCCAGAATTTTCAACTAAGTTGAACAAAATGGCTATCGCAAAATTTTGATTGGATGTGTTTGGGGGAAAGGTGGGCGTGAGAGGGGGGTTTGTTGCCTCCAATCACTTTTGACCCTTAGAAAGGGCAATAGCCCTTTGAATTTCCAATCAAATGAGTCCTTTTTGAAGTTTCTACGACAAAGCTTTCTATAAAAACCGTATATCCCCCAGGGCATAACTTACAACCCGTGCCCTGAGGGCTGTGGGGGGAGTGTCCTCCTCAAAAACATAATTTCTATCTGGAAATCAACTACGTAGAACAAGATGGCTATCTCAAAATTTTGATTGGATGTGTTTGGGGAAATGTTGGGCGTGGAAGGGGTGTTAGTTGCCTTCCAATCACTTTTGACCTTTAAAAAGGGCACTAGAACTCTCAATTTCCAATCGAATCAGCCCCCTTTGAAGTTTATACGACGACCCCTTCCATATGAAGTTCCTCTGGAAAAAAATAATAAATAATAAAACATTGGAGCCGCATGGCCTTTACTATATGGCCTCTGATGCTTTTTAAATAAATAGAGAAATTTGTTTCAGCAACATATTTAGCTTGCACTAACACACAAATAACACCTCAATTTAGCAGGAGGGAGGAAGGCAGCTAATAGGTTAGCTGACGAGCTAATAGGTTGGAAAACGACAATTGAAATGAACTTACTAGAGAGTTTGTTGCTATAATATATTTCTCTTGAAAAGGCAAGGGACTAAGGGTCTCATCAGAATTACGTGAAGGGTTATCATTGCCACAAGAAATGGATGACCTCTCCCGTAATACATCTTGAGTTATAACACTAATTTCTAGGTCTGCGTCAATCTTTCTTCTTTTTACAGGTGGGTTTGACAGTCCAACGTTTTGGGAAAGACAACTAGGATCTACACTATTTTGAGATGATGCTCCACCAGTAGCAAGCCCTGAAACTTTTAGCATATCAGCTAATTTTAACAGAGAATTAAACTGTGCTTGTGTAACAGACACTTCTCCCATGTACATGAACTTCACTAAAGCTTGTAAATCAGAAAACTTTACATCTTTCAGAATGATAATGGGTTGAGATTGTGAATTACTAACAAGTATATTCTCGAAGTATGAGCTGCATGCAGACAACACCAGTCTATGACATTTTATGATCTGATTATCGCATGATAGAGTGACATCTGTAAAATGTTCAAGATTCAGAAGTGCAGCAAAGCTTCCTTTATACACATCCGTGTAGTTATTCCATTTTAGACATAGCTCTTTTTGATCCATTGAAGATATTTGCAGTTAAGGTTGACCAAATACTGAAAGAAGAAGAAAATTAGCTTACCGTATAGTAATTTCGTACTTAAAAAAAAAAAAACTTGTTATAGTCCTAACTAAACGAACCTTGTGTTTCAGGAGTGGTTCTAAAGGAACTGGGACAAAGTCCAAACTTTAGCGTAAAGAGCGAGGTGTTGAGGAGGGGGCAACACCCCTCATATATGTAATAATCTAAGTTCATATTAAGTTTTACTGTTGCTCCTTACTTTAAGTTAAAAAAAAACTTTATTTTTTTATTTCATTTCTGATCGTTTTTTATATAACGCCAGAAAATCTGAATTCACCTCCACGGAAAAATCCCCTACCCCACGGAAATATCCTCTAGACAAGTCAATCCCGGCAAAAATTTACCACGGGCAATAACCCTTAACATCTCCATGCGTAAAATTGAGTCCGCAAAGAGAAAACAGGAATTCTGGCAAATTCCCAAGTGTAAAATTTCCCCTGAAAAGTTCGCCCCCTGAAAACTTCCCTTCCCATGACAAATTCTCCCCGTAAAAAATTCCTTCCCCTTAGAAAATCCAGCCCCCCCCCCCACTCGAAAAATATACGCATACTTCGTAATAACAAATACTATACGTAAACAATGGGCAAAATTTTTAACTTAAAGACCTTTCCCCATGGGCTGTGGGGGGTCAATTTATCTCCATATTCATAATTATTTGGCTTTTCAGCTATGTTGAACAAAACTGCTATCTCAAAATTTTGATCAGGTGATTTTGGGAAAAAATTGGCGTAGGAGGGGGCCTCGTTGCCCACTGAGTTGATTCGATCAACCCTGGAAAAAAAAAACTCGAATCTGTGATCTTCCATCTGGCAAAAATTGCGAAACTCCACATTTTTGCAGATAGGAGCTTGAAAAGCTTCACGATGCGCTGAATCTGACGGCTGCGATGTTCATTAAGATTCTTTTACTTTTAGGGGTGTTTCCCCCCTTTCTCAAAAATTAGCCAAATTTTCACAGGCTCTTAGCTTTTGATGGGTAACACGAAACTTAATGAAACTATATTTAATGTCGCTCCTTACTTTCAGGTAAAAAACTTGTTTTATTTATTTAGTTTCTGAACGTTTTTTAATTAATACAGCTTTGATTTTGGCTAACCGTACATGAATAATAAACACAAAATATGCATATTAATTTTACTTTTTTTTCGCTAAATGGCTTTCTCGAAATTTTGTTCTGCGTAACTTGGGCTACGAATTAACTTACGTAACGAACTTCTATATTCGTATATTTTTGTTTACGCTAAAGTTCAAATTTTGATCTGGTGCCCCCTTCATAGCAATGTCTCTCCCCCATAAAAACTTCCTCGATGGAAAGATCCTCCCACTTAACCTCCAACCCCCTCCCCCCCCCCAAATACCAGAAAAATCCCCCCTGAAAACTTCTGTATACTTCCCAATAACCAATACTATATGTAAACATTAGGCAAAGTTCATAACTTGCAGCCCTCCCCCCAGGGACTGTGGGGGATTAAGTCGGCCTCAGAGACATAGTTATTGGATTTTTTGAACATGCTAAACAAAATGGCTATCTCAAAATTTTAATCGGGTGACTCTGGGAAAAAATGAGCGTGGGAGGGGGCCTAGTTGCCCTCCATTTTTTTGGGTCACTTAAAAAGGGCACTAGAACTTTTAATTTCGGTTCGAATGGACCCTCCTGCGATATTCTAAGACCAATGGGTCGATATGATCACCCCTGGGGAAAAAACAAACAAACCTACATCCATGATCTTTCTTCTGGCAAAAAATACAAAATTCCACATTTTTGCATATAGGAGCTTAGACTTCTATAGTAGGGTTCTCTGATACGCTGAGTCTGACTGTGTGATTTTCATTAAAGTTCTATGATTTTTAGGAGGTGTTTCCACCTTTTTTCGAAAATAAGGCAAATTTTCTCAGGCGCGTAACTTTTGATGGGCAAGACTAAACTTAATGAAATTTACATATTTGAAATCAGCACAAAAAAAATGATTCTTTTGATGTATATATTGGTATCAAATCCCATTTTTTAGAGTTTCAGTTACTATTGACCAAGGTTGCTCCTTACTTACAGTTCATTATCACAAACTGTTTGATTCATTTCTTTTGAGAATATCTTGTAGTAACCTTGTCAAAATTTTTGACAGACAGCAGCAGACCCTGTCGAAATACAGGTGACTCTGTCAAAACCTCACTAAACATGTAAAACAGATGAGAAACAATTGGTGTCGAAATTAAAGAGTCATCTGACAAAAACATTTGTTGAATTTACGGGTACTTTCTCAACAACAAGAGATTTTGATGATTATTATTTCAAATAATATTTCACACGAAAAAAAAATATATTTTTTTTTTTTTTTTTAATCATAGTTTTACTGATATGACACTAAATACTAGATTTTTCCATCATCTGAGGAACTGCCACTTGGCCTCATACCATGTCATATTTTCCAGCATTTGACTTGGTTGATTGCAACATCCTAATTCATTTATCACTGAATAACTTTGAAGTAGACCCTCTCTTAGTAAATCCTCTTAGTGGCCTCTCTAAGAGAGGCCTTTCTTAGTAATTTTGTATATGTTTTCTTTCCAATAGATCCCAAGTTGAAAAATACAAAAACGTTCTCTCTGATCCCCTCCCTACTTGGTGTAGAATTCCTTCAGGGACCTTGTTAGGACCACTCTTAACAAGGACCACTCTTTGAGATTCCCTCAAAGGTATTAATGTGTAAATTACCTACTGATCCTAGAAGTACGTCATAGAAATATCAAATAGCCCAAAAAAAGTCCTACCCATGTTTAGGATGAGGCTAAGAATTTACATACAAATGTAAATTCCACCAAGTCAATTATAATAACAATAAACTCCTTAAAATTATTGAAATCCACTCCTGTTTTTTTAGACCCTATCCCACCCAAAAACCTAGTGAAGCATGTTAAACTCCTTGGTGTCACAAATTTCTAATAATCTTAAGTAGGACATGCATATTTTAAGGATTCTGGACTTTCCAGACAAAAGATAGTCAAAACAAAAACTCTTAAAGTGGATTAAAATGACAGATTAACTTTGAAATGGCCAAATGTTGACAAATATTTTCACTATGAACAAGAAAGAAATTTTTGCCGAACCATTAAAGCTGAAAGGAAGTGGCCCAGAGTAGAAAAAATGTTTGTTTTTTTTACAAAAACTGTCAAATCATTAGCTGCGTTCGTTTTCACCGTTCGTCGTTCATAGTACTAAAAAGATTTTCTCGGTTTTACTCTTAAATTGCGTTTTATTTCGCTGTTCTAAGAACTTCTTTTTAACTGAAAAAACGGCTTATAAGAGCTTTCCTTAGCCAGATAAAATTTCAAAGTCACAGATAAAATTTCAATCAACCAGCACAACAAAAATGGAAAATATACTTGTGAATGTAGCAAAATAAGGAATAGAGTTACTAGAGGAAAGTGACTGTTGAGTGACTGTTGCACCGTTCTATAAAGTGCAAATGGCACTCTTGCTTTTGAATGCTTATGAATGGGCATAGACAATAGATTAGTTGAAATGGGGGTGCTATCCTAGATAGTGCACTCCACATAGGGACACATGTTAAGAAAATATTTTTTACTCCATAATATGGACAATGCTCATAGTTGTGGCACTTAGCCTAACACTTAATCAGCCGAATTTCCTTTCTAAATTTTAAGCTTAAGACGTTTGAACAATTGAACATATTCCTAACGGTATTGAAACCTGGGGTTAGCTGGAGTTTCTTAGTATTAGTTGTAATCTAAGATATCTAGAAATTCCTCCTATGATGTTTCCAAGTGACCCCTAAGGAATTTTTGTAAGTTTGGAAAGCAATTTATCCCAAAAATGCTTCCAGAACTTTCTGAAGATTTCAAAACTGTGCCACATATACGAAAAACAAATCGCTACCATTTGTTAGATGAAAGACCCCATCAGCAAAATCTACAATATTAAATATCAATAAACTTGTTTTCTGTCTTGTTTTTTTTTTTTTTATTTTAAAACTTGGCGCCCAAAAGTAAAACTAAAGTTGTTGAACGGAGTATGAGGCTCAGTTCGTCGTTCTAAGAACGACGGTACTAAGAACGAAGAACGGCATTTCAAAGAACGGCTTATAAGCGAAACATTTCATAGAACGGGGAAAACGAACGGCTTAATTGTAACCCTCGGTTCACACAGATCCGGTTTTTTTTCTCACGCAAAACGGCTCACGCATAACGGATGCAGCAATAACGGAGAACTGTCCATATCAAATCGGTCCGGTGTACCCGTTTTAACGCAAATATGGGATTGAGCAAAAAGCAGAAAAAACTATTAGCTCTATATTTACTCAAGAAGAGAAGTCAAGTATTACTTTTTGGCATTGCTTTGAATTTTGACCTTGTGTATAAATCTCAAGGTAAAGTTGCAGATTAGTTACGCCACCAGTATAGGGTGCAGAGACAGTCTTTAGTAGAGACAAGATATAAAATAAACCACTCACTTTTTACCTATCCTGGTTCAGTTGCGCAGTACCTCTGCACCCTATACTGCAGGAGCAGGTAACGTGCATCTTAGCCAATCTCAGAATTCTCTTTCAAAGTGGGTCTATCCAATTTTTTTATTTTTTTTGTGGGGATGGATCATTTTTATGCTACTCCATGTTCAAAAACTACATTTTAAGTATTATTTTCCGGTACTCTTAAAGGGAGGAATGTTATCTGAAGGTAGTCATACTTTCTACCTGTCTATACTTCAGCTTAGAATTTTGATCTTGATTTTTTTTTTTTTTAATTTGTTATTATTTATTGACAACAAACACACATTTGCCAACAATATCAAAATGACAAATAAATATAAAAAATGTGGAATTATGCATTTTTTGCCAGAAGAAAGATCATGGATGCATGTTTATTTGTTTGTATTTTTTTCCCCAGGGGTGATCGTATCGACCCAGTGGCTCTAGAATATCGTGGGAGGGCTCATTCGAACGGAAATTAAAAGTTCTAGTGCCGAGTTCTAAAACCGAGGATTTGATTTCCATAGAACGACGAAAACGAACGCAGCTATTGGTACCTTTACCCCTACTGTGAAAATGGTACTATTAAGGCTAAGTCTATAAAAGTAAAAAATGAAAGAATATTAATTAAAAAATTGAACAAACAAAAGACACTATATGCATTTAGGTTGTCAATGTTGTGTATATTAAGAATTGGTTTGTGTATTAAGTTGGAACTCTCAGAGAATGCTTGAAGGGAAAGATCAATTGATCAAAAGGCAATATGTGCACACTACTACTAATACTACTACTACTGCAACATTTATTTGTTCTACTGCTGCTATTACAATTGCTCCAACTACTGCTTCTATCACAACTACTAGTAATGTTAAGAGCATTGAGATGAAAATTTCAAGAAGTATATGAATATACAGGTTATCAAAAGGGCATATTGACAATGTAATATCAATGGCTAATTGTATTAAGTTGAGCAGTAATACCATTGCTGTGACTGCTATTAAAACTATTCCTATGGCTGTGAAGGTGAAATTTTTAGAGAATATTTTGAAAAATTTCTCTTGTGCAGTTGACCATCTGCCATCTGTATGCAGGTTGTCAAAAGGGCATATCAGCAATATCTTATGAACAGTTTTGTGTGAAATTAAAACTTACAAGGCCTTTTGTAGAAGATGCTGAATTAACCAAAAGACAATATTTGCATCATAATACTATTGCTTCTACTCCTACAACTACTACTTACTGCTACTAAAGCTAGGACTACTATTGTTAACTCTACTCCTACTGCTATTACTGCTACTACTACTGCTAATAAACCTAAGGATATTAACGCAAAAATTTTTGGGCAATATTAAAACTGTGCTGAAACAAATTGAAACAAACTATGCCCACATAGGTTTTCAAGAGGATATATCAGCAATGCTTCAGGGCTGGTTGATGGTATGAAGTTGAAAATTTCATCATGTGTTGAAGGGGATGTTGAAAACAAAAGAAATATGCAATGTCCATACTGCTAGTAATGCTATTACTGCTACTACAGCTATTGCTACTACACAAGCTAAGGGTCTTAAGGTGAAGCTCTCAAGGAATATTTAGGCTATATGTTGAACTAAATTAAAACAAACTACAATCATATAGATTGTAAAAAGGGTGACTAATTAATATCCCAATAACGGCTTACATTCCAAACGAAACTCAGAGAGGAGAGAAAGTAACAAAATGAAAAATAAAATCAAAAAGGGTGAAAAAACGAGGATTTTGTCAGCCAGCGAACCATGAAGATGACAAAATATAAGCAAATATTTCGACAAGGACCTCCGCCAAGTCGTCCTCAGTGCTAAACAAAAAAAGAAGAAGAAAAAAAAAAAAAAAAACGAAAATCTAACCTTTCGAAGCTTACTGTACAATGACAGAACAGACACTGAATAAAAAACCAGGCAGGAATCAATGAAAATGAATTTACCAAGATGATTGTGCAAAGATCTTTCGTCTTGCAATAACTTTAGCTGGTCTACAATTTCGGTTTTCATTAGATATGCAAATAGGTTCTTTTAAGTTTTTTCGGGTAAAAATATTGATTGAGTCCTTCAAGATTAAACTGTCGTAAATTGGGCTTAATGAAATATCTCCAGTATCTCTATTTATTGCTAAATTTTGGTTCATATATTTTTTTATCTCAATTACCTCCTTAAAAGTTTGTGGTACGCCATTAACAGTTGATATTAAGGTTGCCTCGTCAAACAGAACTAGATGGGTCGGGTTTACGAAAATATGCGAAGCCAATGCCGAATCAAAGTTGTCATTGTTATTTTTTTAATCTCAGGGACTTATCTATTGAAATTTTGTGCTCATGCAAACGCTCACCTAGTTGTTGATGGGTCCTACCAATGTAAAACTTTCCACAAGAACACGGGATTCTGTAGACACCACTACCCAGTACAGGGTCTGTTTTATCCTTTCCTGAGTTAAAAAAATGTTCAACCTTTTGTTCGGTTTTGAAAGAAACAGAGAGATTATGTTTATTTAAAATTTTTCCAAGTCTATCGCCAAGTTTCGGGATGTATGGTAAAACGATGAAAGTTTTTTTCTCAATTGCCGGTATAACTGAATCAAGGGGGACAAGCTCCCTATTTTGTTCTTTTATCTTTTTTAATCGTCTATCTATTATATTTTCAATGAGTTTGATTGGGTAACCATTGCAAAAAAGAATATCCTTGACATAATTTAGTTCAGAATTTATATGATTACGGGAACAAATTTTTAAAACTCTGTCGACTAAAGAGATTACTACCCCTCTTTTCACAGAAGGAGGGTGATGGGAAGAGAAATGTAGATATCGATCATTATGAGTCGGCTTTCTATATATAGAAAATTCAAGACTAGGATTAGTTTTTATAATCAAAACATCTAAGAAAGGCAGCTTACCTGAATCTTCGAGTTCGAATTTGCGGCTTACATTCTTAAGTTAGACCTTTCAGGGTACGTGTGACAGATTTTGAACTAACCGGAACACACTATGTGTATACTTTTAATACTACTTCTATGGTTACTGCAACTAATGACACTAAGGCTAATAATAATCATAGCTAGTTATAACAACTATTGCTACAACACAAGCTAAGGGTATTAAGGAGAAGCTTTCAAGGAATACTTAGGCAGATCTTCAGCTAAATTAAAACAAACTATGATCATTTAGATTGTAAAAAGGGTGACAAAGCAATATCACAATAACAGCTTAAATTCTTAAGTTATACCTTTCAGGGTCAACAGATTTTGAGCTAACCAGAAGACACTATATGTATACTTTTAATACTACTTCTATGACTACTGTAACTAATGACAATAAGAGCATTAAGTTGAAATATTTAGGGGAACTTTCAATTCAACGAAAACTATACAAATGAAAGTATTAAAAGGGCACATAAGCAATATCATAGGTAGTGCTGTTCTATCATAGCTGGTAATATCATTGATATTTTAAAGGAGCTAATTTGAATGGATATTCAAAGTTCTAGTACCCTGTTCATGAGTCAAAAGTGTTTTGAGGTTAATCAGCCCTCCTCTTTAGCTCATAATTTTCCTAACACTTCCAATCAAAATTTTAAGATTGCCATTTTTTTCAGCATAGCTGAACAGTCTTGAAACTGTATCTCTATGGCTATTGTGTAAGTCAACCCCTCACAGTTATGCAATCTATCTATTATGTTTAAAAACAAAATGTTACCTTAATATTAAATCAAAACGCACTGTGTGTATGCTGGTTGTCAATAATACATTTCAGTAATATCCCAAGAATGACTGAGGGTATTATGTTCAAACTTTTGGGGCAACTTCTATTACTGCTTCTGCTCTTAAAATTTGACTAAATCAATAGAGTGTAAGTCTATCCAAGCTGTAAAAGAGCATAGACAGAAATATTTGCCAATGGTATCATTTAATTTTTCAGGTGAACTAGACGAGGCACAAAACTAAATTAAACATTACTATTTCTGTCCAAATTTTTAAAAGGGTATTCGTTGTTAAAAATTGTTGAAAAAGTTTCTCCAGCACACAAATAGCAGGCCAAACTATATATTCTTAAAGAAAACCCAAAAAGATTTGAACTATTATTTTCTTTTTCCCTAATTTTCTTTTTCTTTTTTTCTTTTCTTTTTTTAATTTCTAAACGTTTTTCATCTTATGTAGATTTCATTTATTCAGAATATGAGTGGGGTGAACGTCCCCCTCCTTAATACAAAGCTCTTTACGATAAAGGTGTTTGCACTTTCAAAACAATCGCTGTGTTTCACAATTTTTTAATCTAGCAGACAATTTCTTCACCACAAATAAATAGATTAATAGCACTATACCTAGAAAAAGGTTTTCTGATGAAATTGCGTGATAAGTTATTACAACGCTAGTCAAAGAAAAATTAGCATAAGTGATCCGTTTTTGTTATTCAAGTATCTTATAGAAGCATATTAACATATACGCCTAATATAGGCCAATGAAGACTTAATGAGAACACAAAATGGATACTTTTTTATTATAACATAACAAAAAATGTACTTTCTGAACGTTTTTTTATCTTATGTAGGCTCAATTTTTACTCACCTTGTATGAAAATATCGCTTTACACCGGCATACCTGAAAAGGCTTAAACCCGTCACAGTGGTAGCTGCTCAAAGAAGAATTAACATAAGTCATCCGTTGTTGTCATTCTAGTATCTGATACAAGCATACTTACATATAAGTCTAATATAAGACAATGATGACTTAATGGCAGCATAAAATGGTTTTTTTTTACTATAATACAAGAAAAAATTTACTCACAAGCATTCTCTTCGAATTCTCCATATCACTATCAGTGCAAATAATTAATCAAAAAGCAAGTAATCTATTTGACTTGTTGAAAGAGTTTTTAAACTGTACAAAATTGTAATTTGTACCTGTATTTTATACTAAAAAATTTCAATATATTAGCCTCTAGCCAAGATGGACAGGTTTTTTTTTCTTTTTTTAGGACACTGTACTTACCATAAATGGTGTGCAGTTCATATATTTTAAGGCAGAAATCTGACCGGCTTCACTGTCAAACCCAGAAAGCTGTCTAGGTTGGCCCAGAAATGGGTGTAGCTGGCCCCACAAAGCCATATATGGGTGTAAGTTTCGTGCGTTTATGTAGGCCACTACTGATAAGCAGCTCGTCTCTGACAGAACATGACATCATAGCCAAGATAAGTAACTAAGACTGCGGCCATGATATTTTTTTAACCTTTAGATTTAAAATAACCAAATTTTGCTATCATTTATGCTATTTTATAGCGCCCCGTTAGTAGTGGGAAAGAAAAGAAAAAATGGCTATTGCCACTTTCCCTAGCTGTAAAAGTCTAAGGCCTAATGCGTCATTGGTGCTTCACAGTAAGCGAATTTTATTACAAATATTTTCTGTTCCAGCTATTACAGCATTGGAAATAAAAATAAAATTACAGTGAATTGAAATCTTAAACTGATGAGCTTTCAACACTTAACCTCATTATATATCAAATATTTAGTTTGATTTTATCAGTTCTTTCCATGACTATTCAATACACATATACACGTAAAGTTTTCATGTGACAAAATAATTTCTCTTTTCGTTTTGAGTTTTAACGTAGCTCCTTTAATTTAGCTGAAAAACTTTTTTTTTAATCAAGAACAAAAGAGCTGCTAATTCATTTGCTTTAAATACTATAAAGTTCAGTTAAAATGTTTTAAAAGACAAACGGGGGTTTATGCGTTGTATACATATAACCTTTCAGCATAGCATTATAAGACCTTATCATGGAGAGCAGAGGGTGAAGGAACGGGTATCCCCCTAAAATTCGGAAAAATTTCAGCTCGTTTAAACTATAAGGTGACTCTTTATTTTTGCTCGACAAACACTTGTTTTTTGTCATTCAATATCAGTAAAACCAAAGTATCGCATACTTTAGGATCTTTACAACCCACACTTCAAGTAATAATAGTTGAAGCGGTAGCTGCAACCTAGTGAAGCACGATCCACGACCATAGTAAACGAAAATAAAAGAAATATGTTTGAAAAAAAAATGTTTTCAAAATCATTAGCAAGTAAAAAAAAATTTAATTTCTAGCTGATTCAAGAATGGTAACTATTATTTGAATTAGCCCTCAATAATAAAATTTTATTTTGAAAGCAAGTTTAAGGGAATTTCGTAAAATTGCCTGAAACTCCTAAAAACGGTGTTGAATCGAAAGAAAAAGTTCACCAATGAAATTACCATGGATGAAAACCATCAATAGGAAATTCACAGTCCCATTTCTTAAAAAATAAGAAAAATCTCTTTTTTTGTATGAATAGCTGTAATATGTTTCCTTTTTTCTTTTTTTCCACTTCTAGCGGGGCGCGATACTAGCATAAATGATGGCAAAATTTGGTTATTTTAAATTAAAAGGTAAAGAAAAACATCATGGCCGCAGTGATAGTTACTTGTCTTGGCTATGATATCATTTTCAGTCAGAGGGGAGCTGCTTATCCATTTCATCAATTCATTGAATATTCTAATTCAATGCCTTGTAGCAGTGTAGTGGAAAAGGCCGCACTTATATTGGATCGGGTATTAGGTTAGGTCATGCCTGCTGCAGGGAAGAAAGCGCTATGAATATAAAGGTGCAATTTTTTGATAAATGGTAATCGTTATCAATTACCGTAACTGTTAGCATCCTTTGTGTAACTGACCCAGAAGTCTTTTAAGCCAAAATCTTATTTTAGATGATTTTTTTGTCATTTTAAATACATTTTGCTCAGTCGTTAACGTTTACGTTTGGATTCGGGCCCATTCACATTATTCCGATATGGTAGTGCTTTTTGCAACTTATATCATGTTTTATAGATTTCACCCGGTGCAGTTTATTGGTCAAAAGTAAATTATAGGGCGAACCCATGCCAACCAATGAAATTCATTCTCGTTTAGCATCTAGACTTGACATTTCTTCAAAGTACGAGATTTTAGCGGAAATTTGATTACGATATATTGAGCTGAAGACTTTTGGGTAAGGTAATATTTTGAAGTGTGACTAAAAAAAGAAAGAAATGAGGGATTAGGAGTTTCTGGCGCCGGGTATTTTTTACTTGTTTAGCTGTAAATATGAAATAATAGTTTTAAAGTCAAATTGCCAAAGGTCTGCGCTGCGCAGGTACCGATCTCCTGATTCAATGCCTTCGGCCGCGAGTGCAATGCGTGGTTAGGGGCAAATCATTCGAAACTTCCCATGTTTTTCCCCAGATTTCTCCAAGTAACCATCTAGAGCTGCTTTTTCGCCAAGCTATGATTAATGCCCCATTCCTAAAAGCTGACCCATCACAGCAATTGGTTTTCTAGAATATTATTAAAAGATTAAAATTAGGAAGGAAGGGATTGTCCCTCCCCCTATGTTCTGAAAATGCCTTTTTGGAATTTTCATTTAAACCCTCCCCCCTAGATTTTGAAAAAAATACAAGTCTGACAGAACATAGTGTATTTTTATTTAACTCACTACTTAACTGTGAATAGACTACAGGTTCCAGGGAGAATTATGGGGGAAAATGGTTTGGGGGATTGGAGTAGTTTATTTAGCTCCTCATCTCAACCCCCTCCCCTAAGTCAGGAATTGATGCCCCCTAACACTTTCTGAAAGTTTCAACTTGATACCCTAAGCTATTCCGTTGCAGATACTGTATTTGATAACCTCGCACCGTATAGTGTCTTTTGGTTTACTTCGGTACTGAGATGCGATTAAATTTTAATTATAATAGAGCCTTATAATTCAGACATTTTTCTCTAGATTGGAGTCATAAAATTTTTATATAGAATAATCACCATCAAAAATCATTATATCATGAAAATTCCATAATCATTATATAACATAACATAATAGACCGCCTTGTCCGAAACCCCTATATAGGAAACTTGCTGTTCCCTGGCTTGAACATCAAGGGAAATATTTTGGCTTGAAAATCAAGAAAAGTGACAGCTACTACAGCATTCTGCCTAAACGGTATCTTTTTTTTCTTTTTTTCTTCGCAGATAGCTTGGCATTGGAACATCGTAGAGAGTTGTTCAATGGCTCATATTAAGGGAAATTAATAGGGTTAAAAACCTTTTGTAATTAAATCAAATTATTTTTAAAATAGAATCAATTCTCTCCGAAAAACTGCATATTTTATGTTAAAGATTGATCAATGGCGTCATAATCGTAGGAAGTGGCCAGGTTGTCTCTTACTATTCCAATTAAGAAAATTATGGCTTTTTATTAATTCGAATAGTAAGAGTTAGAATCTTAAAAAAGATTCTAATTGCGAACGCACTTTTTGAAAGTTTCTTGATTTAGAAAAAATTATTTATTTATTTTATTTTATTTATTTATAATAAAGAATGACCTCTTGCCTATACTAGATCTTATAGGTCACTTAATCAAAATATAGGTTAGCAATGTACGATAGAGTTCATCATAAATGGTGTTTGTCAATACGGTTTCATTTTATATAATTATCAATTATTATGTAAAATGCAGTAATGTTTGGGAGATTTTAACAAAAATTTGTTTGCTAACTGAAACTAGAATAATTCTTGAAAATTTTAATCAGTGTTGCAGCGGTGGCTAGCAACCTAGTAAGAGACGATCACGTCCAATGTTAAGAAATACAAAAACCCATAACTCATAAGAGCATTCTGCCTAAACGACATCTTTTTTTTCTTTTTTCTTCTACAGATAGCTTGGCATAGGAACATTGTAGAGAGTTGTTCAATGGCTCATTTTAAAGGAAATTAATGGGGTTAAAATTTACTTCAAAGAGGGCCCAGTTCTTTGTTTCATAATTCCACGTTCAAAAGCAACCTCTCTGTCGCTGATATATTTACATTTATATATATATTTATGATATTTATGCTACATTTATGTTAATATATCTTATTTTTGTATTATAAAGTCATTATCAGTATTATCTGAGTGTCAGTATGACAGTATTTCAATTATTGTCAGTATTTTTATAATTTGTATCATTAATATATAAATATTTACATTACTTAGTATATATTATGTTAGATGTATTCGACAAACTGTTTAAGGTATACCTGGTTTGTTAAAGACAGTTTTCGATTTCAATAAAATAAGTACACTTATCAAGCTAAAGGGCTGGGCGCACGTAGCTGGTTTCGGGAACTGACTTCCAAATCAGCACCGATTTTGAAAGAAATCGGCGTCAATTTGAGCTTGAAAAATTTTCTAGTTTTCGATGCCAATTTACAAAATCAGCGCCGATTTTCATCATGAGCATCGCAAAAGAAATGGGGATACAAATAAACAGTCAGCCAGAGATGTCTGTGTTGAAAGACCCTGCTACTGAGCTGAGAACTAAATTGAGAACCAATCTGAGATCAATCTGGCAACTATTAATAAACTTCAGTTGGCTATTTGTGTCCATGATGTTTTGTTTTGAAAAACTCGCGCAACAGATTTTTTTCAACAAATTTTTCTTACTGCCATCGTTTGTCCACTGATGCTGAAATTGGTTCCCGAAATCAACTACGTCTGCCGAGCCCTTGATATGTAATTAAACTTTTATCTTTTTTTCATATCGTAACTAAGAATTATTCACCCCAAGGTTGGCTCCGCCTAGGATTTTTGCGTCAAATCCCTGTTGCGCGATATAGCTGAATCGGGTAGGCTAGCCATCTTGGGGTGATTTAAAAACGTTCTTTCTAAAGAAAGAAAATAATTTCTTAGACCACACTGCTTTTTCATTTACAAGAAAATGAAAGAGAGAAAAGCGGGTCTAAATTAAATAAAGCTTCACCCACTCAATAATTACGCTGACAAATGGTAGTTATTTCTGTCTATGATGTCATTTTCATTCAGACACGTGCTGCTTATTTATTTCATCGGTTCATTGGATATTCTAATATAATACCTTGTAGCACTGTAGTGGAAAAGGCTGCGTCTGTAATCGCTCAGGTATGAGGTTCGATATCGACAAAGGAAACATTTGCAGTACTTAGTTTTGTAAAACTCGCACACAAGGTGTGGAATTCCCTTTAATGCTGACAAAAGAAACATTTGTAATACTTTGGCTTTACAAAACTCACAGGCGAGGTGTGAAATCCATTTCAATGCCAACAAGGACATCTTATCTCTTTGTATCACCGCTTGAGAAATTATTAAAAGTCATGTAATACATAGATATCGTGAAGCCAGAAAACTCACACGACAGGTTAGACAATACCCCAAAGGGAAGAATGCAAGGCGGTACCCGAGAATAATCTAGTCCAATAGAAATACAGGCCATACATCTCAAGGGACGCCTTAATGCAACACTGGGCAATTAAAAAAGTATAGGAGTTAGGATTTGCAATGAGGAAGGCAGTCAATTTCCAGTCGGTCAGGAGTTACAAGTGACTCAGTTTCCACTCTAGATAGAGTCCAGTAGGAATCTATCCTCAGTGTATGAAAAACTTAGTATCAGACTTTATGCAGTTATTCCTAGGTCTATTGTAAGACTAGTTTGGACTTGATGTAATAACGATTGTGTTCTATAACCATAGTACCCATACCAGTGTAAGAAGTGCCCATTTATTTGACGTTCTTCTACACAGCCCTGTTTCTCTCATGTGAGTAATAAATAATCCATTACTTCCTTATTTGTATTTCTTCATGTCAGTATTTCTCAGAAAGTTAGTCTTTTGTATCCCCAGATCGCTCCCTAAGGAATTTGATCCTTATGACGGGATATACCGAATTTAGAAGCAAACCTGATAGAACGACGACCCTAGATGTTATGGTTATGCCTTATTGCGAGGTTCTTTAACAGTAGAATCGAGGGTCAGTCGAAAAGAATTCATAAGATAATACCCGTTAAATAACTCCCAAACAAATCTCCCAATTAAAACACCCCCCCCCCTCCGTTAGACTAATTCACCCAATAAAAAAACCGTTAGAAAATATGTTTTCTTTTGATGATGTTGTGTGAGCCTAGAATAATAATAATAATAATAAGAGCATATTAGCTCACTGGAACACTTTGCCCCATGAAAAAGAGAATAGTTAAGAGTGAGCATACACTATCCAGAGGCATACTAATGCCCCTCAGACCCGTCTTTGCATTATGGACCATAGAAGGGTAATGTGACCTCTCGATGTCGTAGAACCCCCACTACTCGTTATAATGCATCATTGTGTTAGGGGCCATAGAAGGGTACCATGAGTCCTTGAAGCCACAGACAGTATACTACTCGTTGGAAAGCATTATTGTATTATGAGGCATTGAATGGTACCTTCGGTACTGTAACTCACCATGCCCACACTACTGCTATAGCAAAAGCCTTTTGGATGTTTTTTAAATAGTCATAGAAAACTTACTGAGGGGGATTATGTCAAGCAGATTCTCGGCCCAGGCCAACAATTTGTCTGAGGCTTCCTCCACTGGTCCAACTCCTTCACCAATGAATCGCCCATGAGCCGTTCGATCTTGGCCTAGAAAAAAATAAACATAAATTTGGTATGGAGGGAGCTAACAGGGGGGCTTGGGTCCTTAGAGGAGGCAAAGATGACTCTCCCCAAAAACTAGCTAGTATGCACGTAAAAGAGTGAAAGAATGACATTTTTTCTGAGGGGTGGGTCTTTTAAAACTAAGGGGGTAGATAACCTGAAAAGACAAATGTATCAATTAGGCACTTAAAGAATTTAGAAAAGAGTAAAAAAAATTACATTATTTCTGAGGTGGTAGAGTTTCTTAAAACTAAGGGGGTAATTAACCAGAAAACACAAAAGTAATGACTAGGCACTAGGCACTAAAAAATTTTAGAGAAGTGTGAAAAAATTACATTGTTTCTGAGGGGGCAGAGTCTTTCAAAACTAAGGTGGTAAATAACCTGAAAAGACAAATGTATCGAGTAGGCACTTAAAAGTGTAAAAGAATTTAGAAAAGAGTGAAAAAATGACATGATTTCTGAGCAGGATGGGTCTTTTAAAACTAAGGGAGAGGGGGCAAATAACTTGGACCTTTAAAATTCTAGTGACAAAAAAAACTAACAAAAAGCTTGGAAAACCTTTTAATGTCCTCGAGTAGTAAAAAAGGCCTTTAGTTGGTTGAAAAATAAAATTACTTACATCTTCAAATTCTGGCTGCGCTTGGGCATGGGCCCTGGATGGTCCTGGCTATGCTTAATATTCGACGATTTTACGCTCTTGTACTGCCGGGGCGTGTTTAGCTGGGCCAGAGAGTTGGTTAGTTGGGGCAGTGGGGCTCGCCACCACGTGTGCAGCCGCCCACTCTCTCTTCAATTTCCTGGATGGCTGCACAGGGCCTTGCGCAACCCTTGAAGCCCCAGGCAACACATGACAGGGAGCAGGGGGTTGGTTTGCCACGCGCCTGGATGGTTTAGCAATCGCAGCTTGCATTGAAGAGCCAGCAGTATTATGGGAGACAGAAGACTGGTTGAGCGCGGCCCTGGGTGGCTTAGGCATCGCATCTTACATAGA
This sequence comes from Artemia sinica, assembly GCA_027921565.1. NCBI lineage: Eukaryota > Metazoa > Arthropoda > Branchiopoda > Anostraca > Artemiidae > Artemia > Artemia sinica. The sequence goes on along the minus strand of CM051257.1, from coordinate 77,721,013 downwards.
GGACGTGGGGTCTTGGTGTAGTGCACCCCAGGATAGGCCAGCCATCTCCAACCGGCACACAGGGATTTTATCATTGCTCCTAGCTCTCTTGGCTGGTGGGGGGAGAGCGGGGAAATTCTAGAAGAGAAGACAGGATATAGTATAAAATAGAGCTCGCTTCTACAGAAAAAAAGAAGAAGAGAAGAAAAACAAGATTCATTAGAAAGCATAGTTCTTTTTTGTTATAAGACCCCCTCCAGCTTTTAAAAATGTGATATTATTTGTATAGGACTTGGATAAAATCTCGCCACAAAGGACTGGTGTTTTCTTTCTAATGACGTGACATTACATAAAAGGTAAGAGAGTGCTAAAAAGGTATAAAAGTACAACTAATCAAATAATCCACCTATAATAGCTTTCACACTCGAGGTAGAAATGTTTTAAATGTACTAGAAAAAAGAATAAATCCGACTTTAATAGGCAGAGAATAATGGGTTCCTAGGACAGGTTTCGTTTTCCCTCAACCTAAGCCATTTCAACATGTCAAAAAAATACCTAAGTTTGCGATTTTCTTGCAAAAATGGTGCGCTCAAAGAGAAAATGTAAGACAGACTTTTAGTCTTTAGCCTTAGGATAGATATAAATGTTCCTGTTTTACCATTTAGAAAAAACAAATGATTTTAATACATGCCTGGAGATGCAGTGCATTTTAAATATAAATAGACCTAAAGTGCATTTAAAAAACTAGCATTATTCATCTAGGGCTTGGATAAAATCCCGAGCTCAAAATACCTTCTCAGGTGCAAGTATTCAGACCCCCTAGCTAAACTTGAATTAGCGAGGAATAAATTTTTTTATTACGCGCCGCATGCTCTTGTTAGACTCCCTCCTTACAATTTCCAGCCCTAAAACAAGACTAATTATATAAAAAATGATTCGCCCTTTCTCGCTAGTCAAAAGATTTATTTGCGGCAATTTTGCGGAGAATCTTGGTAGAAATAGTACCCCTGATGTTCCATTTTAATTCTGATATACCCAACAAACAATAAACCTCGGAGTTACAACTCGAGGGGCACATTATTCTTTGCTTAGTGAATAAGTTACATTTCATGTGAAGAAGCAGATTTTTTCACGATAGCATGTTCACGTCAGAAGTGCTCTACTTCTACACAATTTCCAGATCCTCCCAAAATAAAACTAATCACATTATAAATAATTCACCCCATAAGGTTTATTATGCGTCAATTTTGTAGTTAAATGCCTTTTCCAGACAAAGACATCTGGGAATAACACCCTTGTTTTGATAATTAGACAAAGTGTGCGCGATAGATTTGACACATTTGATGGATTCTATCCTAAGGTTGTAAGCGTGCGAGGCGAGAATATAGCAGGAAAAGCACAATTTTTGACGAAACGAATAATTTCTTTTAAAAAGATTAATTATTATCGAATGGGGGTGGAAGGTTGGGGTCGGTACACGGTAAATAGGGGTATTATAAGCTTTAAAACGAGTATAAACAATGCGGTGTGTATGGAGTTGGGTTTGGAGGAAGGAGTTAGGGGATAGAGGCTTGCTCTCGATTAGCAAAAACCTGGAGATAGGAAAAGTTCTAATACAGAAAGACACTTATTTCTTGATATGAACGAGACATATTCGCTCTTTATGAGACTTGCATCACTTTTGAGGTTCAAATGAATTCTGATGCTGTTTTGTCTTCCCCTCGGGTATTTATAGCGTTCCTAGGACAAACAGGGATCTTCAATTTTCGATGGACCACCTGCACCCCTGGAAAGCCGTTTAGACTTCTACATAGGGTAATAGAAAAACAAAGGCTGTTGCCAGAGAAACCTAGGCATCTCCCAGAAAACAATGTGCTAAAAATGACCGTTGCTAAGGGAAAATAATCGACATATTCCATAATGGCCATCTAGACACCTATATGGGAAAAATAACACGGGGACGTCTAGTCCGACCGAATTTTTTCCGACCGAAAAAATTATCCCCCTAATTTACATTTAAGAAAAACCTCGTTTTCCTATAAGAGACCATGTTAATTTTTGAAATTCCTAAAAGCATAGTATTTCATTATTAAATAAGATCAAAATAGTCCTCTTAACCTGACAAGACCGACTGCAAGCTTCCAAAAATTCCAGCTCTTTCCCAGAAGTTTTTTTTTGTCGAAAAACGAAAATCTTAAAACCTTTAAAAGTCTTAACACAAGAATCTTCAAAAGCGGGGGGTTTGGGGGGTGGCAGCCCCCCAACTTTAACTCCTGACACGATCAGCTAACAGTTAGTCAAGCAATAATAAGTAATAAACTGTACAAAAACGTGCAGAAATTATTTGAAAAAAAACTACGTTTTCTAAAGAGTTAAAGAGGCTGAGTCACAAGTTCAAACCTAAAAACGTACAGGGATTAGGAGGTACCGTTGGGGGGCTACCGCCCCCCAAACCCCCCGCCTTTGCAGCTTTTAAATAAAAAAACCAGGTTTTTTAAACTGAAAGTAAGGAGCGACATTAAAACTTAAAACGAACAGAAATTGTTCCGTATATGAAAGGGGCTGTCCTCTCCTCAACGCCTCGCTCTTTACGCCAAAGTTTTTTTTTTATTGTTTAACAAAAATAGAGTTGTGAGAAAGTCTAACTTTAGCGTAAAGAGCGAGGCGTTGAGGAGAGGACAGCCCCTTTCATATACGGAATAATTTCTGTTCGCTTTAAGTTTTAATGTCGCTCCTTACTTTCAGTTTAAAAAACTTGTTTTTTTTTTTTTATTTAAAGGCAGCAAAAGCGGGGGATTTGGGGGGCGGCAGCCCCCCAATTATACCTCCTAATCCCTGTACGTTTTAAGGTTCGAACTTGTGACTCAGCCTCTTTAACTCTTTAGAAAACGTAGTTTTTTTCAAATTTGTATTATAAAGTCATTACGGTATCAGTATTATCTGAGTGTCAGTATGACAGTATTTAAATTATTATCAGTACTTTTATAATTTGTATTATTAATATATCAATATTTACTTTACTTAGTATATATTATGTTAGATGTATTCGACAAACTGTTTAAAGTATACCTGGTTTGTTAAAGATAGTTTTCGATTTCACCATCCCCATCATGCTTCTAGGCCTATAATCAAGTCACCCAAAAACGACCATACTATCATAGTCATTTATTAACAAATATAAGCACATGTCACCCCAAATCTTATCAATTGAGGACCAAATCAAGGAAAAAGTTGGGCAAAACCTTTTAGGTTATCAAGGTCATCATAGACCCTAGCTGATTTCTCCAAATTCTTCAAAGTGTCTCCGTTCTCGTTCAACATTACTTTTTTCCATGCTAAGTAGTAGTTTGCGGTACCTTTTGTTCTCCATCCAACTGTCACCATTACTTCTTCAATTCCGGCTCCTCCTGCGGAGAGCGTTATTGCTCCACCAGCTCTAAGACTGTGCGGTGTCTCTCCAGCTGATAGCCCAATCTCCGTTAACGTAATCTCCAGGACACAAAACTCTCTTTATCCGGGAAGAAAAGGATCTCTTTACTTTTAGTTAGAGCTAAATCTGAGGCTCTATCTCCTCCAAAGAACTATATAATAGACAAGGCTCTATTGCGTAAACATTCTAAGGCACCTGAATAATCACCCTTTGTTTTAAGCAGCACGGATTTGGACCACAAATGCATTGCCAGCCTTACCAGTTTCCAAATTTGAAAAGGTATCGCTTGTTTTGGAGTAACTGCATGTTGAGCCTGTTGTGCCCTGATAGCCGCTAAAAGTGTCTTCACTTCATAAGATTTGGCTGGATTCCCCGAGCCTGATTCCTCTGACCAGGTTTTGGTGTTGCCCACAGCATTGAAAATTACAGTGATTTGTCCAATAAGGGAATCGACTGTCCTTGCTGCCAGGGTCCTTTTACATCCACAATCTGATTGGCGGGTTGCTAAATTTGGGCACTCAAAACCATGTAAAATAGTTCTTCCCTTTTCTTCTCTCGATATCAAAAAGAAAACAATGTTTCTAGGTAGAACGGTTTGACAACGTTTTATCAAGACCCCTCAAAAAGTGCTCTAGATCCTCCTGCAATCTTGATTTTCGTTTCCCGTAGGGTGAAGTCCAGAGCAAATCAACCAACTCTTTTTGCCTGGTTTCCCATCTTATAAGGTTATGTTGGGTATGAATCTGCAATCAAAATCGAAGCATTTTAGACTTTGAACAATTTTTATTTATCAAATCATCATTTTTCATCAAATACAAATACATAATAGACTTGCATATACTCTAATATTTTAAAATTTGACTCTTTCTACAACTAGATCACTTATCAGACCTCTATTACCTTTGAGATATCCCTTCTTCGAAGGAAAACGCAAAACCTTCCCATATCCCTTTTTTTCCTAAGGGCAGAAATCTGTGGGATGTTTTAATGATGGGCCACCATGGTGCTTCTTTTTTAAAAGGGAGCAAAATTATGACCCTCACATGCATGCTTAACAAATGATGTAGAACATGCGGGATCATGCAGAAATGGGGGGAGAACATAATAATTTTCCAATGGAGACAATTTATGGGTAAAGAAATCAATTCCAACTGCCCCAAGTCGCGGATATGGTGAATAGAAAGGCAATGTAGCCCCTTGAAGACCATGCTGAACATTCAATTGCATTGCCATTAAATCCAATATGTGCTCCCTCCCTTCACCAAATACTTTTTGCACTTTTGACCATTCCCAGCCACTAAGCATACAGTGTTGTTTCTCAATCGTTCTTGAAAGGCGCATCTGCAAGATTCAAACTCGAGGCTACATAAATAATATTCAGCCAAATATTCAATTCTACAACTGATAGGAACAGTTCCTTCATTATGTTATTAAGATCCCCAACAACCCCCGGACAAGGTCCAGCTATGAACAACCACTTTGTTATCCACCTTAGCTATCACTCGGGAATCTATGACCAGTTCTGAAACAGCTAAAATGGCGTTTAAGACAGCTTTTGCCTCTTTTACATATATAGGTGAACTTAAATCAGAAGATGCAAAATAATCAGAAAACTTCACAACTTTATTCTCGGTTGACCTTAACGAGCATGATCATATGTAGTTGCTCTCATCTATAAAAATCACCAACTCTTTTTGAGCTGTACTCATCCAAGGAAAAACCCTTGGTGAAGCCTTTAAACATCTCCAAATTCTTATCTCTTCAATCACATTTTCTGGTATTTTTCCTCCTGGCATCTTTTTTTCTTTTCCCAGCCTCCCAAACACGAGGAACATGATTTTAGAAAAAGGCGTGCATGAGGGAAGGCAGGGGTAAAGCTTACTACCTTTCCCATAAACCTCTGCAAGTCTTTAACCTTTAAATAAGGTCTACCAAGGAGTTCAACCCTCAAAGTTTCAAGTTTTTCCACCTTATCCTCTGGTATTATAAAAGAGCCGCTTTTATAGTCAATAAACATGCCCAAATGTTTCACTTTTGAGGATGAATGTAATTTCGGTTTATTCGATATAAAAAAATCCTATTTTTCCCGCCAGCGATATTACGAATCTAAGGTGTCGTTCTCCAACAGAGTAGAATCGGGGCCAGGTGGGATGTAATGAAACGCGTCACCATAATACTTCCATCCCCACCCCCCACCCCCCATTTTTCTGTAAATAAAGGTTGGTATTTCTGAAATTCGCGCATAAACATATGGAGATAACCTAGAGAAAAAGTCAACACAGTCTAAATAAAATACCAATCTTCTTCGTCGTCTACGTGCACGCCTGGGCATTTAAATCCAACGTACGTTCTGCTAGTTGGCCTGACAAAAATGTGGTCATAAGCACTATGTTCAACCACCAAAAAACCTTCACCATCCACATTTAAACATGGTTGAATATCCAACAATGTGTCTAACGAAAATGGGAGATCTTTTATCCATAAATTCAAAAACGTCTCATCGTGACATAACCTGGGTTTCTCTGGTTCTATAGTAAATCCCGTTACCAGTTTTGGGGGGTCACAATATCCTATCTTTCCTCATGGCAGCACCGATCCATTACGGATCCATGTTATAACAGTTTTTTTTTTTACAAAATCCCGAAACAGGTCCACTGATTTTGAATTAGGATATTCTGCTGAAACAGGTACAACTGGAATCATAGAAATTCCCTCTTTAGACGCCCTTATGCGGAACAAAGTAAGCTTGTAAGTCAACCCCATTAGGGATCCAATCTAAATTTTTTTCTGAACGTGTGAACCCTATCACTTGTGAGACTTCTTTCCAATGCGATATGTGATTCACTAAATTTCCGGCAATAAAACGTCGAGTGTCTAGGACTACTTACTCCTTTCTTTGATCCCAATGATCAAAACTCATAAAATGGCTTGCATGAGGGTGGACAGGGTTTTCAACCGGATTCCCTTGTGCATCTGTACATGTCTCTAGTCCAGAATTTGGAATCTAAAAAATATTTACCTTTTAGACGTTTTACATATAAGCAAAACTGCTATGGATCTTAATCTTTCTTTAAGGTTTTTTATTCCTCTAGGCAGTGGTTTCGAATAAATTTTTTGGTCAATTCCTACCTGGCCATTCTTAAAACCTAATACTTCCCTTGTCGTATTCACTTTGTTATTCAAACTTTTACCCATATTCCCCTGAGGAAGCTTAAGATGCCATTAACTTGGTATGTTGCATTTTTTTTTGACCAAATGCACGTGAATGTGACGTCATTCACTTCATTTTTTTTTTTTTTAAGATATGCTTTAAGGCATAGTCAGCCGAAGGGTGCCCGTGCTGTCCATGACCCAACCAAATATTGCCATACCTACCTGTGTTGCCACAGTCACAGGTTTCCTGTGAAACTTCACAGGTTTTTTTTATGTTCACAGGTTCACAGGTTTTTGCCGCTGAATGGTAGAAAGTCACAGGTTTTTGTGCTAAAGGCTCCTAATATGACCTACTATTCTGCTAAAAGTTGAATTTTGTAGAGCTCACATTTTCTAATTATTTTTAGTGATTTTGAGACGACATATATGTATCATAACTCTAAAGCTTCATCACATTAATCACAAATGACAGCCATGGCCATTTGAAACAACCATTTTGAATTGAATTGAAAAAGACGATAGGTCGGAGTGAAAAGGCTTTTATATTATTGAATTTTTTCCCTGTATAAACCAATTTGCAGAAATTATCTGTCTGATATTAGATTGTAAAAAGTGTCTTTTAAGCTTCTTTTATAAGTCTTTTAAGCTGCTGTTTCACCAGCATCTAAGACCTTGCCAGACTGGTTAGGGTCTTTTGTGCATGATACAATACACTACATTACCCATAGTCCAAAGAGGATTGGAGAATTTCATGACCACCAGAAGTCCGCTAAAATTGAAGTAAAACAGTTGCTATCGGTGGTTTCTACGAGATGGCTCAGCTTTGAAGCACCCATCAGACGGCTGTTAGAAACCTGGAATGCCTTGTTATTGCTTTACGGTGGTCACGCGTTAGGCGAGGGCACTGCAGACAAGGTGAGCAAGGAGAAGGCACTCAAAATATACAACGCTTTAAAAAATCCTGTCACGAAGGCCTCTCTCTATTTTCTTGCCCAAGTTCTTGGGATTACCAACTCCCTAAACACTGACATTCAGAGCAGTGACACAAGAATCCGTAGGCTGGTGAGCAGTTTCATTACGACGTACGCAATATTACTCCAAATGTTCATAAGAAAACGCCTGATACTGGTAGCGAAATCACCTTTCTCCATAGATCTGGTTCCCGCGAACTATCTTGAACTGGATGACATGACATTAGGCACCAATACCGAATGTTACCTGGAGGAACGCGGATCAAGGATTGCTGAGGACTCACTCAAAGCCTTTAAGGTCAACTGTCTGAGGATCTGCAAGCAGATGAGACAAAGAATAAGCTGGGAAGATCCAATTTTGTCCGATCTTAAGATTTTGGATCCCTGCGTTGCACTCGGATTTGAAGAGGTGTTCATTATTTGCATTCTCGTGCGCTTTTCTACGCTTCTGGGAAGCGATGCAACGATTGTAGAACGCAAGAGAGAAAATATTGACCGTCAGCTGCAAGAGCTCAGGTTGAGCCGAGCTGATCTTGGTCAAGATCTGGTCGACCAACCATCTGGTTTCTCGAAGAGTATTTTGCATCTAAAGAACGGTATTGGTGACAAAAAGTTTGCTGATCTGTCGACCTTTATGTTGCACCTCTGTTGTCTTCCCCATACAAGCACTGCTGCAAAGCGACAGTTCTATTTCCTGTCGCATATGAAAACGATACTGCGTAGCAAGCTGAACACCGGGGCAGTTAGTGCATTGATGATGACCAAACAGTTAGTTGGTAAAGCCGCTTCCTGGACTATTCCAAGTGATCTACTGGATAAAGCTATCAAATGGAGAGAGGCAGTTTGCAATAAAGAAGATCCTTGTTGTGCTGAACCTGACAGCTCACACTCCGACACTGAATAGACTACTGACCTTGACGGGGTGAGTATTTCGTTGCTTCTATGCATTCCAGCTCCAATGCAAAGGTTCAGCTCGTAATTTTTCCTCGTACCAACGATAATTCATCCTTTTTCTCCTTTCGAAGAGAACAATTGTCTTCTCTCATTACATCGTAAAGATATGAGAGGTAATTGTTACTGATTAATAAAAATAAACCAATGACTTATCTTACGGTAGATACTAGGTCAAAACGTTGGAATGAGGTTCAAGAACAAATTAAATAAAGATAATTTTGATCAGAAGTGAGGTTTGCAGATGTACTTTAAGGAGTTAAAGGATTCCAATAGCTTTTCTTTAAAGCGCGAGAGGATTTCGAGTTGTTTTTTTTTTTTTTCAACTCAATCTTATAAAGTTGATAGAATTTTCAATATTACGTAAGAAAAAACTTAATGTTTCTTCAAGAAGAATCAGATTGTAAAGAGATTATTAAAAAATTATTAGATTATTAAGATTTCAGAAAGTTTCCCGTTTATTTTCTAAAATTGGTCTTTTTCTTAATGTTGAGAATTGTGAGTTTCTAGTTTTTAATGGTTCAACTTCCTGTAATGTTCCCTTAGTTCGTCGTGGTTTTTCTATACCCTCTGTTCCTGTTTTCAATGGTTGGGTATCACTGTTACTAAATCAATTTCTAGCCTTCGCCAGTACACTGTTCGTGGTGTTAAAAAGGAAATTCAAATTGTTTTTTCTAAAATTGCTGCCAATCGAGGGAAGTATAACAGACGAGAACTGGGTAGGCTATATTCTACTTTTTATTATCATTCTGTCCTTTACCTTTCTGGTCTTTCCCCTTTTAAAGAAGAACGACGTTCAACATATCCGGTCTTTTTATTTCAGATATTGTAAATTCTACTTTATCTCCCCCCCCCCTTGGCATAGTAGTGGTAAAATAATTCGTAAGTTTGAAGTTCTCGATTTTACAGCAAAGTTGGCTGTGCTGCAAGGAAGGCTTTCGGATTCATCTTTTTGTCGTTTTTTCGCCTCATCATCCTTTGGTCCGTCTGTTCGGTTAATTTCATTATAGTGTAATTTACTTCATTTTTCTCTTTTTTTTTTCCTTGTCTTACTCACAACTTTGTGTATGACATGGCTTATAAGTACATTATTATTATTATTAGGGAAATAACTGAGAAAAGCCAGGTAACTAGAACAGACCAAAAAAATTCAGCTTAAGTGAATTTAATTGTTTTGGTCCAGAATCAGCATTGCCTAAGGACATGTTTAGTTTTTCAAAATTCTTGCTTTAGGATTCGCAATAGGAATTAGAGAAAAATATCTCTTTACATTCGAACAGATTTCCCTTCAGCCTCTGAAGATTTCCTTTCAACCTTCAAGGAAAGTTTTATTCATCTGAACCTAACATTTAGGTAACTGTTAATAGTATCTGTCTCTTTTGCAGGGTTTAAGCTACAGGTGGAATTTATAATACCATGACTCAGATCAGTTGTGACTTATCAACCAATATCATTATATCAACCAATCAAATCAACCAATTATGTGTCGGATCAGTTGTGACTTATCAATCAATATCATTATATCAACCAATCAAATTTTTGTGTTTTTATGCCAATCTTGTTTGCCAAGACCTGAAGAACCGTAGCGGTGATAGTTTTTTTTTCTTCATTCGAAAACGTCGCAGCATTTACTTGAGAATCATATGCAAGCGGTCTAGTTTAAACCTTGTGTGCAAGACGAACGTGGCTGGCTAATTTTCAGTACCTATTGCTTTAGATTAGAAGTTGCCAGAAATTCTACTCGGATCATCAACATTTAGCGTGGTTTCTAAGAAAACAGGTGGAGTGCTTTGAAAATATGATTTGTGAGAAAGTGAAATTCATTCCCCTGTTGCCCGTTTGAAGACTGTAATATCATAACCTAAGTTGTATAGAGCTGTATGTGGGCGACCAAGTTTGATGTCTAGTGATTGCTTTAGACCTCGGCAAAATTACCGTGCGAATGCCCCTTTTCTTTTTTTATGATCTACCAACTTATTTTACTTCTACAAGAAGTTTTGCTTTGTGTTAGTTAAATACAATTCTTTAAAGCAGATTTCTGGTCCGTCAGGTTTGGAAATGCTCAAAATTTAGGAACACTGCATGATTTTAACTTAAATTAAACAAAAATACAGTGAAGACTTTTTCGCTAGATAATTCAGCCCTACAATTGCCTTAAGTAGCTGAGGGCTACTTCTAAATGTTCAGAAAACGGCAAGATAGAGGAGTTGTTAAACAATTTTAACCACTTGACCAACCAGTTGGCTGAATAGTTAATGTGATCGACGTCTTTTGTTCTAGATCACGGAATCTGGTGGAGGAATCTATTAATGAAGACTGAACTTTACCTTCCATTATCTTGCGAACTTCTATCTAAGCAACGTAATTTGCCATTCTATCTCCTTACATCATAAGTTGCGCTATGGGGCGAAACTTACAAAATTTCATAGAAAATGCGCGAACCAAAAAATTGATAGTTCCTGCCTGGTATTGCGAATAGATTTTTAGTCTGGGAATTGGGATTTCTGTCAGGTTTGCAAATGGTCTTTAAGGAAAATCCTATGTGTCTGAACTTAAGATGCAATTAGACTATGCGGAAAACCGTGCAGAGGTGATCATACGTTTTCCCATGCAGATTGAACAATTTTATTTTCAAGTTTAAAACTATGTAGGTCATCGTAGGTCAAAATAGAAATTTCGTTATTGCAGCCGTTCGGACCTTGTCACACCCAGATAGGTCCTTAATAGCTACCGAAGATCAACGACTTGCATCTTTTTCGCATAACTCATGCAATTATCGAGGTGAAAATGAGTCTCGATGATTGGTCCTTTACTTTCCGACTAAAATAGGTAGCGGTATTTATATAAAATTTCGCTCTGTTGACATTCTCATGACGATATCTTTCTGTCATCTATTGTAATTGATAAGCACTACATGTAATTTATATGTAGCGTTAATGTCAAAGCTGGGAATACCTGCAGAACTCATGCAGGGAACAGACCGCTAGGTAGCATGCCAAGGGCGGATCCAGGATTTTTTTCCGGGGGGGGGGGGGTTTACTAATTTTTGACTTTTTCGGGGGGGGGGTTACTAGTTTTTTGACTCAGTTTTCGACTAATTTTACTGATTTTTACCTAGGTTTTTACTAATTTTCGACTTATTTTCGACTCGGTCAAAAATTTCGGGGGGGGGGGGGGGGGGTTCAAACCGGTACCCCCCCCCCCTGGATACGGCCTTGTAGCATGCCTTTCGATTTACCATGACGTGTTTTCGGACCAGAGGCAGATTTTCCCAGGTTTAAGTATCTTTGCTAGTAGCATTCTGGTGCTGCTACTTCAGAGTAACAAATGTAAACTGTAGTAAAAATGTAAGAATGCCTGAACACGCTCTAAAAGTGGTCACAGGTTTTTTGACGAATTTCACAGGTTTTTTGGCATTTTTTTTCACAGGTTTTCGAAATTCGTAGTGGCAACACTGATACCTACGCTGGAACTCACGTCTCTAAGGACACCGTGTTTCTGTAGTACACCTACGCACATCTACACATCCCATACATATTTTCGTACCTAGAGGGCTCGGTAGGGAAAAATAAAATTAAATATAAGGGAATATATGGGGCGAACGGAAAAAAAAAGATAATGATAGTAACGAATGAAGGAAGACAAAAACTGTTTCACTCTTTTAATTGTGCACATCAAATATTCAAATATACAAGACCATAAGACTGGTTTAGAAAGAAAAAGGAAAAGAAACTTTACTCCTCATTTTTTGGCGTGTTTTTTTCCATAAAACAGTCGGCCCCCAAATGTGACCCTGAACCACAGTTGTAACATCTTCTGCCACCTCTATCCCCACGACCCCTCCTGTATCTCTAGGGGGGGGGGGTATTTGGAAGATCCATAAGGATTATACCGTGGGTTGGGATTATACGATTAGTTTAATGCGTATTTAGATGGAATTGCCACTTGAACATCTTGACACTTGTCAAACTGCTGGTTCTTTGTGTCAAGTTTTGATTTACTCTTAAGCAGTCTCCGCAATTCCCCAAAAGTCGCTTTCTCCGTATATGTACCGATCACATTAATTATGCTATGAACTAGCTCATGCTGGGGAAAACTTACATACGATAAAAACCGTTCGTACGCCGCCTGATACTTCTCCCCTTCAGGTCACCGATTGAGCTGGCTGGTAGCTGTCCGCAGTAAAAATAGCGTCAGCAGCACAGTTTATAGAATTATCCAGTAAGTTTATCGCAGATCATTTCTGGTCTTCGTTCTCGGTGCGAACAAAAAGCTCCTCCCACTTATTTCTGCATTAGCGGGTTAGTCTGTTTTCGTCAATCACTGAGAAATGGTTACCAAGTGCATTATTCGTTATGGCGAAAGCAGAAAAAAACTTGGTGAGCCAGCCAAGTGGTTTGCAAGTGTCCCATATCACAGGTATGAATTAATTTATATACAAATTATGACTTAATCTATTATTTACATACAGTGGACTCAACTGATTGGCCTATGTAGGATTTCTATAAAAGGGGGTGGGGGGTTGATGAAATTTGTGAAAATAAGGAATTTTTTCTTCTTCTAATAACTGGTGGAGTAGGTGTGATGGTTTCAGGGGCAGATCCAGGATTTTTTTTTGGGGGGGGGGGCAAAATAGGTTGATCCGATAAACTTACGTTAGGAGCAAGTTTAATTAATGCAAACTTGCGTTAATTAGGTAAATTACGCTACTTTAGACTACTATAGGGGGCACCCCTCGCCCCCCCCTCTGGATCCGCCACTGGATGGTTTATCATTTTTTTTCACGTCGTGATGTTTATTTTCTACGATATTTATTTTCTAGATAAGACTAATTTCGTTTTCAATCAATGTTTTCGTATGAAATGGGCAGACCTTTCCTGAACTTTAAACAATAAACACCTCTGTTTGAAAATCTTTGCACTTTGTGAATTTAGATAGCGATAAGGGTTCCTGATTGAGAACAATTTTAGGACTTGAGTTCTAATTATTGGTTGTTGTGGTAAAAGTTGCCACAATAGCCCTATCCAAGAAAATACCAAACGTCTGTTAAGAAACTATATATACATTCATATAAATTTATATGCAGTGTTACCGCCATACCAATTATTCTCCTTTCCTCTTTTATTTTTTAATAATAATTTCTGGTCGTTTTGAGTTTGAATTATTGTAGGCTTCTATTTCTACTGATCTTAAGTTTAATATGGCCTTTACTTTTCTTTAAAAAAAAACTTTCTTTTTCGTAAAGTTTTCGTAGCGTATATATATATATATATATATATATATATATATATATATATATTATATATATATATATATATATATATATTATATATATATATATATATATATATATATATATATATATATATATATATATATATATATATATATATATATAATATATATATATATATATATATATATATATATATATATATATATATACATATATATATATTGGGGCGCCATCTGTATTATTTCCAGAGTGTATGTGCCTGAGTTTGCTTGTTTGCTGTTAATGGGATAAAGTTATTGCACTACTTTGAGGTTGTTTTCATATTGATTTGTACCCTTTAATAGACAATTTTACAGTTAAGTTAAATTGAGTGATTCTCCAATCCCTAGAATAGGTCTTTCTTTTCGGACATCCTCACCAGCGCCATCTTTTTTCTTAAGTTGATTGGGGCGCCATCTATAAAGACAATTTCTCCCATATCATTAAGGTGCTGATTTCTACTGGGAGCAAGCAGAAGAGGGGAAGGAACCCCCCGCAAGCGCCGTACTGTACCCGCTGGTATTCAGTTACCCGAAAATTGCGGGGAAAAGGTGAGGGGGTACTTACGCTTCCCTTGTTCCTGGGTGATTTCAGTAGGCGTTCATTCAGCGCTCGACGCGTGAAGGTGTATTGTGTGCGAAAGAAAATAAAACGTTCAAGATTCTGGACTACTTTCAGCTCTCGAGCAGTGAAGTTCGTTGGTATGACACAAGAGACTATTTACGAATATATATACGCGCCTGTCCTGAATTTCGCTCAGACAAGTTTGCGATATGCCGATATTTCCCGTGACGCGGTGGTTGCTACGGGAAGTAAATTTTACGGAAAAGACATTCTGTACGCTGCGCATTGCAAACTGAACGATATTTTGCGGCAACTTGGAGATGAATATGTAATGAAGGACCGCCGAGCTGGTTTGCAGAGTGATGTTTTCATGGGTGATTTATACGATGCTATCAAGAATGCAGAAAACTCAGCCAATTTCACCTATAGATTTACTATCTGGAAAATTGGCGAAGTGCCTAGAATACCGCAAGATGTGCTGACTTCTCTTTCAATTAGAGTTAACGAGTGCACAGAGAAAATAGAGGGACTAATCGATCAGTGTAAGATCTACCTTCCGTCAGGCCCTACTGTCTGGCCCCCGCTACCGAACCAGAAAGACTTGAGAATCCTGTAGTGATAGCGAATGTGCCGGCGGAAAGCCTTGAATCATGTGCCAAACAGAAGGAATTTATCGAAAAGAACGGTGGAAAAGGACATATTCGCCAGATCACTCAACGAAAAGGTGGGTTAGTTGCCTTTCTCGATACGGCGGATTCAGCTCAAATCCTCGCAGACATGTTGAAAGAAAATGTCCGTGATGTCAAGGTTTCTTACCGGAAACCAAAGTTTTTAGCGGTGGCAAGATTCGTTCCTCCGGCAACCACAGAGGAAGAAATTATTGCTGCGAACTCCGAAGTTACGGAAGTCCACCGGTTCGGCACCTCTGGCACAGTGAAACTTGTATTTAAAGACTCGTTCGCGCGAGATCAGACAATTAAACGCGGAATATTTGTAGACTACACCCACTTCCGGGTTGAGGCCTATAAAGAGCTCCCCAAGAGATGTTTTAACTGTCAATCTTTCGAGCACCTCTCTAGTGCCTGCAGCAACGCTCCGAAGTGCTCTAAGTGCGCCGGTGCCCACGTCGCATCACGGACGTCCCCATGCACGTCCACCACAGTTAAATGTGCTCTATGCCCAGAAGGCCACAACACCCACCCCTCATACAGCATGAGATGCCCACTAGTTAGAAATGCTATGAAAAAGCCTACTACAACGAAATGACTTCTCTCTCCATCATTTGCCGAAATATCTATGGGCACAATTCAGTCAAACTAGACTACGTTAAAGAACTATGCCGTCAATTTAATGTTGTGTGCTTACAAGAACATTTACTCACCTCCGAAAATTTTGGTCTTTTCGAACAGTTGAATCAAAAAACTGTGTTCATGCATGAAGCAAAAAGGTCCTCAGTCCGCGGTCGACCTAGTGGGGGCACTGCTATCATAACGGACAGTTCGCTTGAATGTCAAAAGCTGGAATCGTGTGAGTTCTTCCTCGCTGTAGATTTTCCTGGCCCCGGGGGTTTTGTTCTGATCACGGTTTATCTACCAACAAACCTAAACACCCTCTCTTCCGAAAAACGGTTCTCGGAAGCTTGTGGCCGCCTCTCGCGCTTACTTATTAGGCTGGGCAATCGAAGAGTGCTAGTCTGCGGTGACTTTCAGTGCGACTTAACGAACCCATCAAATAAGCTCTCCGAAATCTTCTTCTCAGTAATCCCAGCTGGGTATGATCTCTGTGAAAAGACTGACACATATACGTACATCCATAATTCCGGTTCAACGACAAACATTGACCATGTGCTATGTAACTTCTCTCTAGGTGCTCCAGTCACCGTGGACTCTGAGCACACAGTAAGTGATCACCTTGGCTTGTGCTTTAAGGCTAACTTCTTCCCGTGTAGGCCGAATAAGCCCCAAATTTATGCTACCAAGACTGAGTGGAATAAAATAAACGCCGACCAGTATAAACAGACATGTGATGAGATTCTCGGAAAGATAAAAGTTCCCTTTCAGCTCTTGATGCATGGCTCGAGTGATTTGGTAGCACTAGACATTTATTGTACTGAGATTATACATGCAATGAAAACGGCTGAGCAGGCTTCTGTACCCACTCGCCGTTTTAAACCTGGAATCAGCAAGCCTGGCTGGAGTCGCTCTCCTAAAGTAAGGCAAGCCAAAGCTCGTGCTAAGTTTTGGCTGAGATTATGGCGCGATTGCGAGAGGCCTAGGTCAGGTGTAGTGTTTGAGCAGTTCCGCAACACGAAAAAAACTTATAATAAGTCTGTAAGTGATCTTAAAGCTGCCGAAGCCGAACTTGCTTCCCAAGAAGCAGCAAATAATCCTGTATCTATGTGGAAGTCTTTTAGACAGTCTAAACCAGTGACAAACCCTGCTAGTAACATACCTGAGGAGCAGTGGGTAAAACACTATAGTGAAGTTTTTGGGATCAAACATGCCCAACTAACAACCGAAAGTGATAGTGAGCTCTCACGAGCTTTTGCGTCCCTCTTGAGCCAACGGAACTATTTTACCGTCTCAATAGGCGAAGTGCTCCAGGTTATTAAGCAGCTGAGAAAGGGCAAGGCTCCCGGGCACGACGGAATTGTGACTGAACACCTCCGCTGTGGCTCACCTCTGCTCATTGAGCACTTGACGCTGCTATATCAAATGTGCCTTGATTCTGGTGCAGTCCCTAAGTCGTTTGCCCTAGGTATTGTGTCTAACGTCTTGAAGAAGGGAAAAAATCGTAACCTCTGCTCTAGCTATAGGCCTATAACAGTTTCTAGTACATTAAGCAAAGTGTTAGAGAGACTTCTGTTACCTGAGCTGTTACGAAAGTGTAAAATTGACAATCGACAATTCGGGTTCCGTCGCCACCTCGGTTGTGCATTTGCACATCGCCTTCTTACGCGTATAGTATCGAAAGCTCAGAATCAATCACGGACTCTTTTAATTTGTGCAGTAGATGTGTCCGCGGCGTTCGATTCGGTAATTCATTCAAAGTTAATTTTGAACCTGCTGCACCAAGGTGTGAACCCACATGTAGCGGCCGTCCTATGGCACTGGTATTCGAGTAGCCTTATCCGTGTTAAGTTGAGTAGTGAACTCCTGTCGAAACCGATTAAGCTTCACCGGGGACTGCGTCAAGGGTCGGTTTTAAGCCCTGTACTCTTCAATTCACTAACCTCGTCGGTAACAAAAAAGATTAACGGTGGTTTTAACACTGAATGTATGGATGTGAGCCTACTGTGCTACGCCGACGACATATTACTGGTGAGCACATCGCTTTGTAACCTTCAAGCTAATATCGATCTCCTAAGTCGAGGTTATACTAATATTGGTCTGGTTATTAACCCTGCTAAAACAGAATTTCTTGTATTTGAACCCCCGCGTGCGCCGTCTGAAGTTGCCCGTCGCGAGGCTACCCGTGTTACCGTTGCAGGGCAAGTAGTACTTCCAAGCCGCAAGTTGAAGTACCTAGGTATCACATATGGAAGCGACCTTAGAAGCTCGCGTGCTCTTTTTGTTGACCAGGTTCTGTCGGGTTTTCGGTCTGGGTATGCTAAACTTGCAGCTCTGAAGTTTAAGTTTAATAAGCATATCCTTGCTAGGTTGTATCGTGCCGTCGCTCTTCCCTTTGCTCACTACATCTCACCCGTTTGGCATTGGCTATCGAATTCGGATATGTTGCGAATCCGTTCAGGCTTTTGCAAATATTTAAAGTTTCTGCTTGGTCTGCCACTTTACCTCCGTAACACTGGTCTGCTAGAAAAGTATCATATACCTGATCCTGTTGAGTTCATGCCGAATTTTGAAAAACAAGCTCTCGTGAAACACAGGGCACTATTATTTGATTTCCCAGCGACTTTCTTGCTTGATAGTTGAAGTGTGATTTGTTTGTATTTAGTAGATTATTATGTTCGGTTGATTTGTTTTCGTCTTTATTTTCTCTTTTCTTTTGTTTTGCTCCGCTTCTTCATGCTTCTTTTTTATAAGCGGGTTTGTAATAAATTATTATTATTATTATTATATATATATGTATATATATATATATATATATATATATATATATATATATATATATATATATATATATATATAGATATATATATATATATATATATATATATATATATATATATATATATATATATATATTTATATTTATATCGGCGCGTACAAACAGCTCCTCTCATTTGATCTGCCATCAGCGGTCCAATTACCCTGGAACACGTATTTTGGCAGAAACTTTCTCAAAATGCCTTTGAAACCAACTTGAGACTTCGAAACCTATTTTTAATTCCTAAAAACATCTAACAATAACATTACACTACTAACTAATGATTTTCATGTATGTATTGGAATAAATTAATTTAAAATTAGTTTCTTCAAAATTAGTGTTCCAACGTTGAAGCCAAGTTTCGCGTCCAAGAGAAATCTGACTTGTCTAACCGTGAAAAGATCTGACTTCGCTTATGTTTATATCTGCAAAAACGTTCTCCGGAGCACTCGCACCCCGGTCCGGGTTTTTTATAATGGGTGAGATAGAGAATGATCATACTGGATAATTATATGAACTGTGGTCAGCAGTCAGGTTTTCATATAACAAGCTTTTTTCAAAAATAAAATATTTTCTAACAAAAATATGCATTTTCTTATACATTTTCTGATTTGCAAGTATTCTCTCACCGCAATAAACTACATCCCCACCTACATCCCTAATCGGAGTTGCCTTTTCACCCTCTGTAACTGCACTGGTGCAATTTCTCTCTTTGTGCATATTGGTATAAGTGGTCACCTTAGAAGGTAGCTAAAAAACCAAAAATAAACTTTACTTTGGTTACTTCAGTTATTGTCACTCGAGCCCCTAATTTTGGACTCATTTTCTTAAAGGGAAAGAAATATTTGTTATGCAAATCAACACAGTATCTAGAGAGATTGCAGGGGTATTTTGAATCGGAGTATGATGTCAAAATCAGGTAGAAGCTATATTAAACAAAGCACCCTGTCCTGTCCGTGAAGGCTGAAGAGATCTGGAGAGTTTCAACATTATTCAAGGATTTAATTTGATAACAAGCTGAGAAACAAATGTGGTTGTATTGGTTCATAACGCCCTATTGTGTAGTTATCGAAATTTTACTATTTTGTTGTATTGAAATGCAATACGAAAATATTCTTTTAATATAACGGTGAGCTAAGGAACATGTATATTAAAGGGTGTCTACAGGATGAATGAAAGTTGATATGAATAACAGTTGGATTTTCGTCGTTATATATTATATATATATATATATATATATATATATATATATATATATATATAATATATATATATATATATATATATATATTATATATATATATATATATATATATATATAATATATATATATATATATATATATATATATATATATATATATATATATATATATATACTGACGCTTGCACCCTCCAATTTCATATTGAGAAAAGAACTTGCTGCCAATCCTGATGTAAGTCTCTCCCTCACCTCGGCATTACTTCATGTACGCAAACAACAGGTCATGAGTTCTGTTGCTTTGGCAGTGGAAAAACTGAGAGCCAATGGAAATAATATTAAACTACTTGTTCCTCATACAATCACCAATCAACGTCATATTGCCATGGGCTCACGCACCTTCACCGATTCATCCTTTATCAATGGCGAAATTCCGTCAAAACTCGCTTTGGCATTTGTAAAAAGCGCCAGTGCAATAGGATCGTGGACTGGATGCCCACATAAATTCAAGATGTTTGGACTTTCATCTCTTGTGTGTAAAGAAAACGGCATCCCACTCTACAATCTATCTTTTGATAAATCCTATAGAACATTGTACGAGTTGACAATGCAAACCCTAGATCATGACTGTCAACTATTTGAAAATGGTATAACCGAAGATATGTTTGCTAAAACACATGGTATCATTGTACTGGATTTGTCTGGCACACAGGATATGAGTATAGTACGTACGGGGAGTGTGCGTTTAGAGTGTACATTTGCCGACCCATTGGCTGAGAGTATTGCACTAATCTCACTAAATCAATATGAAACCTATTGGGAAATCACTCCCGAAGGCAGTGTTCTACTAGACTTGGCACCATGAACACCAGTCAAATAATCAATGTATTTAATACGGACCCCTACATGTCACAGTACAAATCCTATTGTCTGCCCTCGGACTTTCTTGGAAAAATTCAAAGTGTCAACAATACCTTAATTATTGTTAATAGCAGTCCATCGACTGTGCTGACGGGTCATTGGCTGTGCATCTTTCAAACAATGAAGACGATTGAATTTTTTGATCCTCTTGGTCTACCCTATACATTTTACACACCCCACATCAGCAACTATATTGAGAGCAGTGGGAAAACTATTATTCAAAATCAGAAGAGGGTGCAGGATCTAACGACTAAAAGCTGTGGCTTCCATGCACTACTATATTTTGTGTTCCGATGTCGTGGCTATACTTACAAGCAGTTTCTCCACATTTATAGTGACAATCCACGTCTGAACGACTTTCTAGTGGAAAATATCCTCTCAGACCTATACAGTATTGATTTCAGTGCCCTAAGAGTAAAGTGCTTAAAAAATGTTTGTGAATTTGTTTATTAATAAAATGCATATATATACAACAATGTCTTTAAATCTTCACTTTAGATTTCTTCTTCGATGTATAGGCAACTGTCGTGAACCACTAATGCTGGTAAATCATTTGGATTCACTGTATATTGATCTTGATTGACTGCAAAGTCAGGGTCACATTTTCTACAGTACAATGTAACTTCACTCTTGTCATATCTCTTTGTATAGTCAATGATGCTATTTGCATTCATATTATGAAATTCACGAGTTTCAATCTGTCTATTTGAAGCAATATCACATACAGTGTTTTCAAATGGTGAATCACATTCGGTAACTGCCAAATAAAAATCACTTGGTTTATAGTCACAGTAGGCAGTGTCGTCACAACGATGACGTAGAAACCAAATTGTCTTGTTACCCCAACAGTTGAATCGTAGACCTGACTCCTCCTCCCAGAATAATTTAAATCCATGACGATACCAATCTCGTAGAAATAAACTAAAATCACGTTTGGGATTCTTTCCAATCATAGCGGGGTAAGTATTCTCCCACTGATCACATTTATCATAGTGACAATTGGAACACAGGTGTCCTCTAAGGTGAGAGTCACACACCTCTTCAAGACATGAATTACATCCTTTAATTTGTACTGCATAGCCTCTATGTAATTTACAAGGATTACATAATTTACACTTTTCACTATAGTCATCAATAATTGTACAATTCTCACATTGAGTCCAACTGCCAAGAGTGTACATGCACAACGGACATGTATAGAAAATTTTTTTGGTTTCCAATGTCACTTGACTCTCTCACAGCTAAAACGAAACTGATCGTCCTCGCTCGATAAATTCAGTGAGGGGAATGGGGAGAGGAGTAACTCTGTGACGTTACCTCTTTCGAATGAGGAGCCATCTACATTGAATCCATTGGCAATGTTTTCAAAAGTATATCCACGATATGATTCTGCTTTGTTCCAATTAATATATCAATAAATTGACTATAAGCATTTGAGTCACATTTTAAAAGTTTCATACAATAGTCCAATGGGGGAGAATCAGTTTTCATTATATTGTCAAGTGTTCCCTGACGAGAGAATATCCTCCGTTGAAGAGATAACTCGAGAAAATCGTCATCCAAAATCAAATGTTTTTCCATAAACACTAGATTCGAACTAATTCTCTCTTTCTCAAATTTATTCATTTTTTCAATCCTTTCACTCTGACTGCTGACTCTAGACTGACCCTGATTCGTTAGCCCTTAGCCTAACCTAACCAGAAAAGAAAGGGAACATTTTCGATTTCGAAACAATTTTATTGATTAATTACAACAACAATAATACTAAGCATGTACAATTAGCGATACAGTTTATTGTCTTCAATATGTTTCACTAATGCAC
Source organism: Artemia sinica (assembly GCA_027921565.1). NCBI lineage: Eukaryota > Metazoa > Arthropoda > Branchiopoda > Anostraca > Artemiidae > Artemia > Artemia sinica. Next base: position 77,698,640 of record CM051257.1, on the reverse strand, counting down.
TTAAAGCACATTGAAGTCTATTCACATGCGCTATATCAACTTTTGCAGCGAAACATAATTGATCCTCCATTTTAAATTTGCTCAAGGATATCACATATCTTGCATATACTTCATCCCATTCCAGACAAAGCCGTGATCCTCTCGTGATTTCCACCGCAATGTTAGGTGCTCTTGTATTATTGCCATCAACTCCACTATCAACTTCTAAGAGGGTAAACATTCCACTCGCCATTATCAACACACAAATATATATCCAAATGAGTAAAGTCAAACTGTTCTTCTTCTCACTCCTTTGAATTCTATTCACAGACTAATAAAAAAACTATAGCAAAAATCCTTTCCTTATATTCTCTACAATCCTCTCCCGCTAATATGTAACCAGCCCTCTGATTGGCTTAGAAGGAGACACGTGATCCTGTTTCCCGTTATCGGATCAATAAAATTTCCAATCGATTACGCAATCAATTTCTCGGAAATCCACTTCCCCTTCGATTACGTAATCAATTTCTCGGAAATTCACTTCCCCCTCGAGTCCTAGATCAATACATTGCCCCTAGCGATTATGTAAATCACCCCCCAGTGTCATAAATCAATAATTCCCCGAGTGATTATGTAAATCACCCCTCATGTCATTACACGTGGCCAAACAGCAACAGATCGATAATCCTTGAATAAATTATGTAGAAAAGTTGTAGGTTGCACCAGGGGTGAGCACTGGGGCTGTTACCCCCGTTTCTACTGACGTCCACTCGGTTCTTCATCATGCACATTTGCGCGGCCATCTTTAAATGCTCTCAGCCATTTCCTTACCATTCCATCACTCATAATGTTTTGTCCGTAAACTTGACAGATCTCACGACGAATATGGATCGATTTTACGCCTTTAGCACTAAGAAATCGAATAACAGCCCGTACTTCAGATTCGGCGGGAATCACGATTGTCGGAGGCATCTTAAACACTCAGTAAACAACGTATACAGTGAAGAATCAGACTGTAATGGCGTCAGTGCGTAGACAAGAGATGTAGATAACCAACGCGCATGCACAGAACGCCAACCGTAGCGCTGCGGCGGCGGAATCGCAAAACGGTACTTACTTAAAAAACATGCCTCGTATATATATATATATATATATATATATATATATATATATATATATATATATATATATATATATATATATATATATATATATATAACGCCGAGAATCCAACAGTTATTCATATCAACTTTCATTCATCCTGTAGACACCCTTTATATATATATATAAAAGTTGTGTCATATGCAACTTTCGTTTTTATCAGACATTTAGTTTCACTTCATTAAATAGGAAAATTATGTTAGTTCGTTATGCATTCTCTAATATTATGCATGAACTTCTCCCATCTTTCTGGACGTTTATCAATTCATTCCTTGTAAAATGTGGCTGGTTTGGAATGGAAGAAATTCTCGAAGGAAGAAATATTACCTTTAAAAAGTTGTCGTCGAAGTTAGAAGGGCACCACATCCTCGTTTCATGTTTACGTAAGGTCGTATCTTCAGAACAGAATTTTGCAAAGCAATTTCTCACTGGCATACCTGCCCTATCAGTTTTTGCCCGTATAAAAGTGTATGTTTTCACCTGTCGCCCTAGTGAAATTCCCTTGTGGAAATTCCCAAACGTGTTGAAGACACACTTTTTGACCCTCCATTTCAGAGGTAAAAAAAAACAGTTGAATTTATTATGTACCAAATAAAATAATTGGCCAGAGAACAAGTGAACTGTGATTTATATGTAAATATAAGGTACACCAATGGGGAATTTTCCAAAATATTGAATTTTTTCTAAGCTTTAAATGAATATTTCGGCTCTATATATAAAGGCCAGCCTCAGCAAAGCACACATAAAAAAAAGTTGCAATAAAACACGGTCATCGCCTTTTTAAAAATTAAAACATTCACAGAATCATTACTCAAAGGAAGTTCAACCAGGATTCCAAGACTCTTCCTGGTTGAACTTCCTTGAAGAAATGATTCTGGGACTTGTCAGTTTTTTGAGTTTAGTTTTTAAACTTTTAAAAATAAATACAAATAAATAAATATATAAAATGTTCCCTTTCAAACAAAGTAAAAAAAAGAAAAAAAAAAACAGAGAAAAAATACTACTTGAAACACAAATGTACCACGATTTATTACTACAAAGTTTTAATCCATATCTTATCTGTTATTCTTACTTTTACTCTCTCAAAGACAGCAGTACAACAAAAATGCTGATGATGTCGACTGTAACGTTTATCTTTCTTAAAACATGTTTAACAAGTAGGGCATCTAATTAAGATATCCAATAAAAAATGAGGGTTGAACCAGGGTGTCCAATTAGCCTTAGGAAGCCAAAAGCAAAGCCGTATCCAGGGGGTAGTACCAGGTTTACCCCCCCCCCCCCCCACCGAAAAAATGTTTGTCTGACTCGTAAAACTAAACAAAAAAGCATAAAATCAAATTTTGGATGTGTTTTGTCCTCCCCCCTCCTCTGAACCAAAATAATCACCCTTTGAATAGATTTCCTGGATACGGCCTTTGAAATAAAGATACACTCTTTTTTAACATAAAACCTTACCAGAACACAAACCCTCATAAAATATTCTAACTTATTGAGCCTGATAGATACAACAATGTATCATCACCAAACTATTCTACAGAAATAAAAGGAGAGGATAAAAGAGGAGGGGCAGACACAAGTAAGAATGTTGAACAAACAAAAAACAGTCAGCATCAAATTTTTCTTAAACTCATTCACAATAATAAATGCAAAGATTGGAAAAATAATTCGATTGAGATTAGTGTTGCCAATTTTGCTGAAGACAACTGTGAAATTATTGGATTTAATTTGGCAGTTAATAGTGTTTGTTCTACCTGTAAGACCTGCCAATTTTTCCCGAAGTTCCCCAAAGCCTTTTAAGTTTTCTTGCCATCTATCCACTTTTTGCACCTCTTAGAAAATTAGAAATAATACAAAATATAAACATTATAACGCAGAATTGTAGGCCAAAATATCTTCATTTATGAGTATTTTCTATTCGGATTTGGCAATTAATGCACCATACTCGACCCAAAGAAAAGAGCTCACCAAACAAATAAATTAATGGTATAAAAAGAAATGCAAAAAGATGTAGAAATAAGCCGGGAGATGAGCTGAATTAGTGAGAAGTTTAGAAATAAAAGAGAACAAAATTTCACGATACCCATTTGTCCGGGTATTAATAGAAGATGGGTATATTAACAGAAACTTATCTAGGGAATATGGATCTGGTTGGATTATTAAGCCCAAGAACCTTGTGTTCGGTAATTAATTATGGTGGAATTTGTCAAAATCTAAACAAAGACCATAGCCCCAGTGCTACACGCCAGCGCCAGGTTACACTAGTACTACCAGTACCCGTCAGTCTTATGCTTAGAAAGGTTTAAAATCTTAGAAAACGTCCAAGGATTTTTGAATACAACCTGACATTCTGGAAAATTACGCAGACCATTTTGAAGTTATATTCATTTCTAGTATTATGAAATAGTTAGGGCTAAATTTACCTAGAAAAAAAGGACCAAGTACAAAAATATGTACATTAATACAACTAGTATACCTCTGTAGTTCTTTTGCAATTCTTTTATCATCGACCGATGTAAGATAAAAGTGAAAAAAATAAAAGAGATACTACATAATTATGAGTACTACTTATTGATTAGGCTATAATTAGGTACACAACGTTGATGGGTGTTTTCTTTTCTCTTTCAGAGATAAACTTATGGTTCCTTATTTAAAGCAGTAAAGACTTCAAAGTATAAAAAAGAAAAAAAAAAAAAAAATGTCCCGTGGAGCCATTTTAGGTCTGATTCATACCTGAAAACCCCAATTTTCTAAGACTTTTTGTAGTTTTAAAATTTTGAAGCTTCAACTTTACAAGAATGCTGAGTCTTAGAAATAAATAGCAGAAAAAAAGTAAAAAAACTCGTATGTTTTGCAAGGGACATAAACTTTAGTAATAATAATAATTAAAATTTATTTATATCTAACCACAGAAAAAGTATTTTTAGTGATAGTAATAGTTCTGATAGCAGTAATAGTATTAGCGTGCAAATATAGCCTCTTTAGTCAATTGATCATCTCCCTTATCATTTCCTGAAAGTTCCAAATTAATATACTCAGTCATTCCTGAGTTAAGACCTTTTGACAACACACATGCACATAACATGTTTTGATTTAGTTCAACAATCCCCTCAAAATTCTCTGAAAGACTCACCTTAATGCCCTTCGTATTTTGGGAAAGTAGAAGTCATACCTTTTCTCAATAACGCATACTGTATGTGAACAATGAACAAATTGCCTAGCTTGCAGCCCTTTCCCTGAAGCGTCGAAAGGGAGGTTGACATCCCCAAAGGCATAATTACTGAAACTTTCAACAATGCTGAAAAATAGATGTCTCAAAACTTTGTTTGGATGTTTGTTTTGGGAAATAATAGTGGTGGGGGGGGGGGGGAGGGGATGATTGCTCTTAAATCACTTTGACTCTTAAAAAGGACGCTACAACTTCAAATTTTAGATCAAATGAGCCCCATCTGAAGTTTGTACGACCACCTATTCGATTAAAACTTTATATCCCCCCAGCAATCGGTATAACTTACAACCCTTGCTCCAGGGCTCTAAGGGGCTGTGTCAACCCTGGATGCATTTTTATATGTTCTTTGAACTATTTTGAACAAAATTGCTATCTCACAATTTCAATCAGATGCGTTTGGTGAAAAGAGGGTTAGTTGGGAGGGGGGTAGTTGATCTTCATCACTTTTGACTCTTAAAAGGGAACTAGAACTTCCAGTTTTCAACCAAAGGAGCCACCTCTAAAGTTTATACAGCCATCCCTTCCATAAAAACCAAAAATGCCCCCGGGCATAACTTACAACCCTTGCCCTTAGGCTCTGGGGGTTTGTATCATCCCCAAAAGCCTTGCTATATATTCTTTGGACTATTTTAAATAAAATGGTTATCTCAAAATTTATATTGGGTGCATTTCAGGAAAACATGACGTGTGTATGGGGGGGGGGGGTTAACTACCCTCTGATCATTTTGACTTTTAAAAATGGCACTGGAACTTCTTGTTACCAATTCAATGATCCCCCACCGAAGTATATATGACCATCTTTTCTATGAAAATATTATATGCCCCAGGGTATGACTTACAACTCTTACCCCAGGGATCTGGGGGGGGGTCAACCCTGGAGGCAGTGTCATATGTTCTTTAGACTATTTTGAACAAAATCGTTATCTCAAAATTTCAATCAGATGCGTTTGGTGAAAAGAAGGGTAGTTGGGGAGGAGGGGTCTAGCTGCCCACCTTCACTTTAGACTCTTAAAAGGGAACTAGAAATCTTAATAAGGGCACTATAATTTCCATTTTCAAATTAAATGAGCCCCATCTGAAGTTTATATGACCGAACATTCCATAAAAACCTTATATGCCCCCGGGCATAAATTAAAACCCTTGCCCCGGGGCTCTGGGGAGTTGTGTCAACACTGAAGGCACTGTTATATATTCTTTAGACTACTTTGAACAAAACGGCTACCTCACAGTTTCAATAAGATGCGTTTGGTGAAAAGAGGGGTAGTCAGAGGAGGGGAGGCTAGTTGCCCTCCATCACTTTTGACTCTTAAAAGGGAACTAGAACTTTCAATTTTCAACCAAACGAGCCTCCTCTAAAGTTTATACAATCATCCCTTCCATAAAAACCTTAACTGCTCCCGGGGCATAACTTACAGCCCCTGCCCCAGGCTCTGGAGGTTTATTTCAACTCCAAAAGCCTTGTTATATGATCTTTGGACTATTTTGAATAAAATGGCTATCTCAAAATTTCCATTGGATGCATTTTGGGAAAATACGACGTGTGGGGGAGGGGTAGCTGCCCTCCGATCATTTTGACTCTTAAAACGGGACTAGAATGTTCTGATTACCAATCCAATGAACCCCCTCCGAAGCTCATCCTCAAAGACAGAGTTTCCAGACTTTGCAAGTACTTTGAACAAATTGGCTATATTCAAAATTTTGACTGAATGCGTTTGGGTTAAAGATGGGCGTAAAGGAGGGGGGCGCCCTCCAATAGCTTTTGACTGTTAAAAATGGCACTAGCCCTCTCAATTTCCAATTGAATGAGCCCTTTTTGAAGCTTATGCGACAACTCCTTCTATACGAAGTGCCCTGGTAAAAAAAAAAAAAAAAAAAAAAAAAAAAAATATTTGGACAGGCGCTCCTTTTTTTTCGAAAACATTAGTGATTCACAGGCTAGAATATAATCACAAAATTCGTCAGTTATTTGGGTAAAAACTTTGAATATAACTTTGAACTTAGAAGCTTAATTTTTTCATAATGCCCTTTGCCTATATCTGTTTTGTCACCTTTAAAACAGTTGAAATGGGCGACTCTGATATTGATTGTTTTTTCTTTTTGCTCTTTTGGATTCCTAAAAAGCCTTTTTGTATTAAAAACTGGTTTTTAATAACAATTAAAAAAAATGCATTTTAAAGGTTTTTTTTGGCTTCTTTACAGAATATATGTCATGTAGGCTAAGGCTGAACTGCTGCTTTTTTATTGCTTTTGGCTGCTCTTTTGGATATTATTAATTTTTTCTTTTGGGGATTCATTCCAAATTATAAACTGATAAATACCTAATATCACTCAAATTATAAACTGCATCTAAAAGGAGTAAATTTATCAAATTGAAAAATACATGATGAACACTTCACATGAGAACACTTCAATTACAATGAAACAAAAAACACTTAATGGTTTATTCGGTATGAAGAAAAATGCAGTGCCAGCTATTTTCTTAGGTAAAAAATGAAAAGCTCATCCGTTTTAAGTGTAATTAAATGAAATAGTATGCAGACTGAAGTAGCTCTAGGAAGATGTTGAGATTTTTATCCTAGTTCGTCACTTTTAATCCAAGCAAAATGTTAGGACACTTAGTATCAGTTATTGAGTTTCAGCTTTGATTTCCAAATGCTCACAAAAATTACCAAATTTAAGAAAGTCGCAACAATAAGTCACCTGTGGTCAAAATACTCAAAGACTTCTCTTTGATCGCCACCCAGACTCAAAGCTTCTGCTATGGTCATTTCCATGGAAATCTCCAAAGATTTTCTTTTTAAAATAGCTTTCAAGCGTAGTTAGGGGTATTTAGCCTTTTTTGCTTTTCTTCAAAGCTTTAAAAAAAGTGTTATAATATTCCAAATGTTACATTTGTTATATTTGTGCATATTTTTGGTAATCATTTGTGGCGTGATCGAATTTTTTAAACCACTGTAGATACGTAAGAACGTTGTAACATCTAATACCTTGAGGTCATAAGACTATCAAAGACTCCTCCTTGAACCTCCCAAATTGAAAGCTTTTATTATGACCTGGCCTTTTAATGTAACTTGGGCACTGGACCAAGGGCGCAATTGTCACTCGAGCGCAACGTTAGGTGGGGATGACGATATTGCTTTCGTCACACCAATTCGTTTTAGTGTGAATCTGCCTGGTACTTATGAATGAATGTTTCCAAAGTAAACCCGTTTCATCAATAAGAAGAAAAAACGGGTTGGACGCAAATGTCCCTTTGCCTTTGGACGATAAAACCATGCAAGTGCTGTATCAAGTGTAACTCACGAAAATCTTGTTAATTTTTGTCAACTTTTCAACTTTTTTGGCATCCCTGCTTTCAATAAAAAAAAAAAATCAAGGTACTATCAATTAAATATAATAACTCCCTAAGCCCCCCCCCCACTCTGGATACCATCTTGATAGGATACCGTCTCTGCTTTAAATAAAAAAATAATTAACTTCTAGGCACTCCTGAGTTCAAAAAAAAATCCGGATATTATCATTTAAATATGATAGCTCACTACCCCTCCCCCTCTAGATACCACCTTGATAGGATGCCGTCTCTGCTTTAAATTAAAAAAAATTAACTTTTTGGGATCTCTACTTTCAATAAAAAATTTCGAGATATTAATATTTAAATGTAATACCTCCCTACCCCCCCCCTCCCCCCGCCCCTCTGGATACCACCTTGATAGGATACCATCTCAGCTTTCATTAGAAAAATAATTTACTTAACAATTAACTAGGTCACTATATGGTTCAAACAAAACACGCAAAATAACGTTTAAACAGCTTAGTGTTCCTTGAAAAAAAATTGAGGGTATGAGTAAAGGGGTACAAAGACAACAACAAAAATGTCGAAATTATTCAGATATACCTCAAATTATTGGAAAACTGAGTCATAGATTTGCCCTGGCATTCAATAAGATCCAAAGAATCTAATTAAAAGGGAGCACACACAAAAGCCAAATTAGGCCAGTAGCCTATGATAAATCGTAAAATACCCAAGACAATGAACAAGTCCTAATGGGAGGCCCTGGGTCTATCAAAATATTTCAATGGTTTCCCAGGGAATTTGATATCATTTTCTTCTGTCTCCCCTTTAAATGAAAAAATAATTATCTTTTTGGCATCCCTGTTTTCAATAAAAAAAATGAGGTATTATCATTTAAAAATGATAGCCCCCCATCCCCCCCCCCCCCTATAGGTAATAATTAAAAATTTATTTATGAATCATATTTTTGGGGTAACTTCCGGTTCAATCTTTAATTCCCTAACCTTGTACATAGCTTAGTCTATAGCTAAATTATGTCTCAATAGAAGGTTTTTTTTTGGGGGGAGGGGTAAACATGTTTCAGAGAGAAGATTGTATTTTCTATCAGGCGTTTAACAATTGAGTATTAAACATTAAGAAAATCTTATCTAAAAACAGCAAAAAAAAAAAAAAATCTGCAAACTTCAATTCAGCTATAGAAACAATCTGTCGGCTGTCACTTTCAAAATCCAACTGAAGGCTGAAGCTGTATAGTAGTGAATGCGTTCTATAATTCTATTCAACTTGAAAATAAGATTATTGACTACGAATGATGTAAGAAATAGCGATTGGGAACTGCATTCGAAATGATTTAAACTCATTTCATAAAGACGATACTTTTTTTTGTCAACATATGAAGAACTATGTACATTGCAATATTTGCAATTGCATATTGCATCTGTCTGGTTTTTATACTAAGTAACAAAAGAGACAAACACTAATGAACAAGAGAGTAGTGAAGAATTATGGTATGCATAGTAAAATTTTTCAGGGAAAGTCACTGGTGATAAATCGCTAGGGGTGGCACCGTGATTGCGTGATTTTCGGGGATTCGGGGAACCAATTTTTTTTTTCGGGGTGACGCATAGATTTTCGGGGAAATACCTGAAAATTTGGGGATAGTGCAAGCCCTGCTTGATTTCTAATCAGGAAAATCGAAATACTAAACCACACGAGAAGGAAAAGCTCCGACTTTGTGGTTGACGCAATAAAGAATTGCCGCAAAATTAATTTAAAGTCGACCAAACGCCGTAGGCGTTCGACCGGGCCTCTCGTCGGCGGCGTTCGGTCGATCTGCCGGCGCGGCCCCGGGGTCTATTTTCAGCTCTGGTGATTCTAACAGTGAACTTGTATCGATATGGTGCCATTTCCGCTGGGTTTCAAGCTCTTTTTTGAAAGCCCCCAATTTTTTTTCAATAGAATTTAACTGTGAAGATAAATCGAAATAATACTTACAATTTCTAAATTAGTATTAACAGACAAATTGTTTTCACGAGACAGGTTTTTAATACGTTTTTAAACTTTCGGTTAGTATAGACTGTCGCTCGCTCTTTACTTGGTTGCAGCCATTGCTGCAACTAAGTTCTTGCAATGCATTTATGAATAAATATTTTTACAAAAATGATTTAAAAAGGCGTTTAATGCGAGATTTTACTTAAAATTCAAAATGTGTCAGTATTTGTCTGCAGCTTATGAGGCCTCAGGAGAATTGTATCAACTGATATTCGATATAAATATTGCAGGATGGCAAAGATTATTCCTTAAAAAACAGATTTTTAATTGATTACGTAATCAGTCTGAAAAAAAAACAACAATACAGAATTATTTCTTATATTTTAGGTAACGTACATTACAGTTTGGAAAGTACCGACAAATTGAGGCGAGTTCATATTGATTTTATTACAAAATAAAAATTTTGCAACATGCCAAAACGTTTAAAGACAAAAAAAAGCGCGCCCATTTGGTGTCACACTATAAAGTTTGGCAATCAGTTGTTCAAGTTCGAAGATGGAGGAGGACCATCAAAGGAAAATCTGTTCAGGCCATTAGAAAGGCCATCAAAAATTGCCACAGAGGACTGATGACGACGGGTTCTGTATTAGATTCTAAAAGAAGCAGCCACCCTACCATTATCTGGAATTCGAAGGTAGTGAGAATTGTTACAAAAATGCACTCAGAGGACCGAAAAGTCCATTCGACAAGTAACAAGGCAAAGTGACCTCTTTTAGCACCATGCTCAAGAATGGACTACTTCAAAGCCCCATTCCAGGTAAATAGTGTCAAGCTAAGACGGACATTCGTATGGAGGTTGTGGAGATCATCTTTCAGCTTAAAGTGAAGATTGTCCAGATTTTTTGAAAAAAAATTCCTTTAAGTGATGGAGCAATATTTCACCTTGGTGGGTTTGCAATCCGTCAACTGTCAACATTGAACGGATGCAGATTCTCCTATTATCTCAGTAGGACTTTAGAATCTACTCAAGAATAATTTGGTGTGGAATTACTTTCGATAGGATTCTGGGGCCTTTCGAACAAAGCCTCGAATTAAGTATGTTTTGTTCACACTCATATTTTTGCAATTTGCTAATTCATAAATACATTACAAGATTCTTTAAACAAGTGACTTTTAAATAAGTGACTTTTTTTAAAACAAGAGTTTTGAATAAGAGACTTTGCAATCGTTATGTAGGTATTTTATTTTAAACTTTAATGGCAGTGACACTAGCGATATACACAAGAGTTGTGGTTATTTCCGGATTCACAGGCAAAAAAGTAAAAAAAAGACTTGTCACAGATAAAAGTTAATACCATTACGGGCATAAGTTGAATACTTTTTAACACCTCCAGTTGAGTTGATTTTCATTTCAGCGGTGAGTGAAATAAGCATACTACGGTAGTTCTCCTGTCGTTAATTTTCTTCTGCCGCGTCAAATTTTTGTCTAGAACCATGTCTCACTCCCCTCAACCATCGAATCTTCAAGTACATCTCTGAATAAATGATCCTGTTGAAGCATCGGCTAAAGACTTGATGTATTTTCCAAATTTGCTCCAAACACGTGTTTACTCACAAATACGAATGATTAGGACAAAGCAAATCTTAGATAATACGTTTTATTCTTGAAAAATACATAGGACCGAAATTATTACCAATGTTAGGTAACACTAGCTGACCAAATTTAGGTCTAATTTTTCCTACGGCAAACTTAAATACGGACGAGAATTGTTCGGCCATGCTTGAGAGATCCCTGAAAAATAAGGAAAAATCAACATTTAATTTAGCATCAGTAACAAGTTTATTCCAATCAGGTTTCATACAATACATTTTAAACTTTTAATCAATTATTTATGAATGGCGAAAAGATGTACATACCCCTTGGTACCATAGTATAGGCTATAGCCTATAGCTTATATATCTACTTAAATTCTACAATACGCACCTCTAACACTTAAAAAAAAATGTTTAATTCAACAATACTTGAAAAATAATTCAGTAACCACTGGGGACCAAATACCGGTGAATCGCCAAATTACCAGAACGAACCCAAGTTTTTTAATAATGTCGTAAAACCGATTTTAGTAGCAGTCCAGAGAGGTCATACTTATATCCGCGATGCGGTCAAGTAGGTGCTGTTATTTAGTCTACCACCAAGAAACTTTTTTTTTGTAATATAACGTCAGCAGTCAGGTTTTCATATAACAAGCTTGTTTCAAAAATGAAATATTTTCTAACAAGAATATACATTTTCTGATATATTCATAAAAGTTGAGTCATGGGTTAACTTTTATGGTATATATATATTATATATTATATATATATATTATTATATATATATATATATATATATATATATATATATAATTATATATATATAATATATATTATATATATTAATATATATATATATATATATATATTATATATTATATATATATATATATAATAAAAGTTGTGTCATGGGTAACTTTCGTTTTTACTAGGAATTTAGTTTCACTTCATTAAATATGAAAATTGCATCAGTTCGTTATGCATTCGTTAGTATTATGCATGAACTTCTCCCATCTTTCTGGAGGTTTATCAATTCGTTCCTTGTAAAATGTGATTGGTTTGGAATGGGAGAAATGCTCGAAGGAAGAAATATTGCCTTTAAAAAGTTGTCGTCGAAGTTAGAAGGGCACCACATCCTCGTTTGATGTTTACGCAAGGTCGTATCTTCAGAACAGAATTTTGCAAACCAAATTCTCACTGGCGTACCAGCACAATCAGTTCTTGGTCGTATACAACGTGTATTGTTTCACCAGTCGCCTGAGTGAAATTCCCTTCTTGAAATTCCCAAAGCTGTTGAAGACGCACTTTTTGACCCTCCATTTCAGAGGTTAAAAAAAAACAGTTGAATTTAATATGTACCATATAAAATAGTTGGCCAGAGACTAAGTGAACTGTGATTTATATGTAAATATAAGGTACACCAATGGGGAATTTATCCAAAATATTGAATTTTTTCTAACCTTTAAATGAATATTTCGGCTCTACATATAAAGGACAGCCTCAGCAAAGCACATATAAAAAAAAGTTACAATAAAACACGGTCATCGCCTTTTTAAAAATTAAAACAGTCACAGAACCATTACTTAAAGGAAGTTCAACCAGGATTCCAAGACTCTTCCTGGTTGAACTTTCTTGAAGCTATGATTCTAGGTTCAATTTTTTGAGTTTAGTTTTTAAAGTTTTAAAAATAAATGTACAGTCTTCTTTCTAACCTTTCCCTTTCAAACAAAGTATAAAAAAAAGAAAAAAATACTAATTGAAAGATAAATGCACTACGATTTATTACTAAGTAAATTAATTGAGTAAATTAATGTTGTTTGTTTAGTTTTTCCGGTTTATGTTTTTTGAATAAGGTATATGCGATAATCTTGTGAAGTGACTTATTTCCTTTCATATATGGAATACTCGTATATTGCTCAATCATTGGCAGTGCGTTAGCGCTGCCTAAGTAAAGAACGATGTGGGCACAATGTGCTGTTTTTTGTTTTTTTCTCCATACCCTGGAACTTCATATCGAAGGAGTTGTCGTAGAAACTTCGAAAAGGGCTCATTCGATTGGAAATGGGAGTGGCTAGTGCCCTTTTTAATAGTCGAAAGTGATTGGAGGGCAACTAGCCCCCCCACGCTCATCATTCCCCCAAACACATCCAATCAAAATTTTGAGATAGCCATTTTGTTCAGCGTAGTTGATTTCCAGATAAAAAAATATGTTTCTGGGGAAATACAAATGAATGTGCATTGTCAGTTTAACAGACATATACTAATAGATAGTAATCAAAATGTTAGTATTATTTGATTTAATAAACTTATAAAAGTAAGAACATTTATATTTTTTTTTCAGCAAAGTGCAAATTTTGTTCTGGCCTTGGGAAGGCATAGGGGATTTGCGCCCAACTTATGTTAATTTCAGCTCGTTTTGAGTTTGACTCGGTTAATTATTGTAATTTCTGTTCGTTTTGGGTTTCATTTATTTATCGATGCTGATTTGTGGTAGTTTCACGCTTGGTATATTATTTGATTTTATTTTTGCTAATTTTTTGTTTAATGGAGTTCTTTACTTTTCTTTGAAAAACTTATTTTGTGGAAATTTTTTTTAAATTAATTATATAGAAGAATTGATTTTGATAATCTCGTTCTGAATAAAATACTTAAAAATATCTTATTGAGTAGATGAGAAAAGCGCTTACATCATTTGTTGTTTAGTTTTTATTTGTTTGTTGTTTGTTTAGTTTTTCTGCTTAATGATATTAAAAAAAGGATATTTTTGTTTGATGATATTTTTGTCACATTCTTTGTGATATTTTTGTCAAATAATTAATTTCTTAAATCCCCGTATTGACCGTTTATAGCCTCTGGCATGTTGACAGTACGGGAATAAGTGTATGTATTGTTTTTTTTATTTCGTCATAAAAAAAACAATATCATAGAAAATACAATAAAAAAAAACAATATAAAAAAACAACATCATAAAAAAACAATTGGAAAAAACAAATAAATCAAATCAAGTCAAGTATGGAAATAAGAGGAGAGGCATGAACGAGGAGGGGCAGACACAAGTAAGAATGTTGAACAAACAAAAAACAGTCAGCATCAAATTTTTCTTAAACTCATTCACAATAATAAATGCAAAGATTGGAAAAATAATTCGATTGAGACTAGTGCTGCCAATTTTGCTGAAGACAACTGTGATATTATTGGATTTATTTTGGCAGTTGATAGTGTTTGTTCTACCTGTAAGACCTACCAATTTTTTCCCGAAGTTCCCTGAAGCCTTTTAAGTTTTCTTGCCATCTATCCAGTTTTTGCACCTCTTAGAAAATCAGAAATAATACAAAATATAAACATTATTACGCAGAATTGTAGGCCAAAATATCTTGATTCATTTATGAGTATTTTCTATTCGGATTTGGCAGTTAATGCACCGTGCTCGACCCAAAGAAAAGAGCACACCAAAGAAATAAATTAATGGTATAAAAAGAAATGTAGAAAGACGTAGAAATAGACAGGAGACGAGCTGAATTAGTGAGAAGTTTAGAAACAAAAGAGACCAAAATTTCACGATACCCATTTGTATGGGTATTAGTAGAAGATGGGTATTTTGATGGAAACTAATCGAGGGAATATGGATCTGGTTGGATTAATAAGCCCGAAACTCTTGTGTTCGGTAATTAATTAATGTGGAATTTGTCAAAACCTTAACAAAGACCATAGCCCTAGTGCTACGCGCCAGCGCCAGGTTACACTAGTACTACCAGTACCCGACAGTCTTATCCTTAGAAAGGTTTAAAATCTTAGAAGACATCCAAGGATTTTTGGATACAGCCTGACATTCTGGAAAACTATGGAGATTATTTTGTTGTTAAATTCATTTCTAGTATAATGAAAAAGTTAGGGCTAAGTTTACCTTTGCCCAGTTATGGGGTAAATAGTCAGCGAGCAGAAAGCTGTGAGGGCGGAGTACTCTCAATATGGAGGAAACTGGCTACCTGCAAAGGACAGAGAGGAGTGGCTTGTCGCTGTCCTACAATAGCCATGAAACCTTCTTTTAAATGTTATGGGTCAGTTGAAAACAAAGAGACGGAACCGCGCTACCGCGTCCAGGGTAACCGACGGAAGGCAAGATATAATAGCAAATGATAACGTTACCGCGTACGGGGGAGCCGACGATCTGACGACTTCAGACGAAGATATGCGAACTCGGCAGATGAAGACGAATCCTATTGAGGATGATAGCACTTTACCAGGAGAAACCCCTATTCTGACCCAGAAAGCCCCGTTCTACCTGGGGACTTTGAATGTACGAACTTTGGCAAAGACTGAGAAACTAGAGCTAATTGTCAAAGAGTTCGAGAGGTAGAGATGGGATGTTACTGGCCTCTCGGAAACTCACTTACCTGGTTCAGGAGAACAACGATACGGTGACATCATACTTTCGTACTCTGGTAGATCTGATGGCAAACACCACCAAGGCGTTGGCTTTCTCCTGACACGCAAAGCGAAGTGCGCACTCATAGCCATAAAGTTAGTCTCAGAGCGCCTTATGATGATTCGGCTGCGAGCGAAAGTACGAAATATTACCGTCATCCATGTGTACGCCCCCCACTCCTCAAGACCTGATAAAGAAGTTGACACCTTCTATCAACAACTTCAGTCTCTAACTGATGAAGTCCCAAAGAAAGATCTCCTCGTAGTAATGGGTGACTTCAGTGCTTCAATGTCTTAGGCAGATTCGGTCTTGGGAGGCAAAACGCACGTGGGGAGCGTCTACTTGAGCTCTGCAGGGATAATGATCTCTTTGTTACGAAATCAATGTTCAAACATAGAAAGAGAAGAAAGGCAACTTGGATATCCCCAGATGGAAAAACGACAAATCTGATCCATTATGTCCTCATCTCAAAACGGTGGAAGTCATCTGTCACAAATACTACTGCCTTGCCTGGAGGAGACTTCGATTCAAATCATGTCCTTATAATGAGCACATTGGCGAAATTCAGACTCAAAACCCTTCCTGTAAAGAAAAATAAGATCCCAAGATTCCGCACCAATAAACTGAAAGAAGCCACCACACGCACCACTTTCCTGCAGTCACTAGAAGAAAGTCTTGGTCCTGTACGTGAGTCACTCCCGTCAACCATAACCCCTGACATCTTAGATGCCCTAGTTGAGAAACTGAACACAGCACTCATAGATACAGCTAACAAAATCTTAGGCCACAAACCTAAAACAGAAAAGCCCTGGATCACAGATGAGATCCTAGATCTTTGTGACCAAAAGCGACAGGTTTGAAACAAGCAGGACCGAGAAAGTAGGGACATGTATAAGCGGATACAGCGGACGGTAAATAAAAAGATTCGGACAGCCCTCATAGATTATATACGGGAGAAGTGCGAGTCCTGCGAACAGGATTTCAAATCAGGAAACAGTCACAGAATGTACAAAACAGTCAAAGAACTCTCCACGAAAAAGTCCACCATCGCTGCTAGCGTCCTGGACAAGGGCGGTAAGCTTCTCAGTGACAGCGAGGCTGTTAAAGACAGATGGAAAAGCCACTTCGAAGAGAAACTGAATCCACTACTTACCTGCAACCCTATTGTGCTATCAGGATTCCCCAAGTTGGCATGCGACCCTAGCCCCCCACCTTTACTTAGTGAAGTAGAAGAGGCCATTCACAGTCTCAAGAACAATAAAGCCCCAGGCCCTGATGGTATCCCTTCCAAGCTGCTTAAAGACGGGTCTCCTCTGCAAGAGGACCTACTACATAAAGTGGCTGTCGCCGTGTGGTCAACAGGCCATTTACCAAAAGCATGGGCGAAGGCAGTCATTGTACCGCTCCAAAAGAAAGGCCCTAAAAACGACTGTTAGAATTACCGGCCCGTAAGCCTTACAAGTCACACAGCTAAAGTTATAACAAGGATCCTTCTATACCGAATCAGAGCCATAACAGACCACATCATCAGAGACAATCAGACTGGTTTTTGCCCTGGACGGTCTACCATCGACCAGATCTTTGTAGTGAGGCAACTCGCAGAAAGGTACGTTGAATCTGGTAAAAAAAATCCTTCAACTATTCATTGATTTTAAGCAGACCTTCGATCTAGTATGGGGAAATGGACTTTGGCATATACTAGCCCACTATGGCGTTCCTAAGAATATAGTCAACATAGTCAAAAATAAGTACGACAATTACCATAGCTGTGTTCAGACCCCAGAAGGCCAAACAGAAGAGTTTGCTACAACTTCGGGCGTGCTACAAGGTTGTATACTTTCACCGCAACTTTTCAAGCTCTTTTTACATGCTATACTGTCCCTGCTTGAGAACAATGTAGGAGTGACCGTTAACGGTACAAACATCGATACCCTAGCTTATGCTGACGACCTCGACAAGCTAGCAGATACTGAGTCCAGTATACAAGCCCTGGCCTCTGAACTTGAAACAGCCGTAAATAGTTTTGGTATGTTCAAAAACCAAGAAAAGACCAAAGCGATGCGCACCACAAAAGACCCAAACCCATCCCTGTTCATGTCGTAGTAAGTGGCGAAGAAGTCAAATCGGTGACCAAGTTCGTGTACCTAGGGAGCCTAATATTATCAGACAGCAACTGCCACAACAACTGAAAACAACTGACATAAAACGAAGACTTGCCCTCGGAAGTGCAAGCTTCAAGAGGCTACTTCCCCTTTTTTAAAAATAAACACCTATCTATGCAACAGAAACTTCGACTTTTCGACTATCTAATCATACCTGTTGCCATGTACGCCTGCGAAACGTGGACACTGAAGGTCGAAGATGAACGCCGAATTTCGGCTTTAGAGACAAAACGCCTCCAACGCATTGCCGGAATCGCATACTAAGACAGAGTCTCGAACGAAGACTTTCGGAAGTAGCTGAAGCGAGAAACTACTATTTTCCAAAAAGAGTGCCTGCAGCAACTTAAGTGGCTGGGCCAGATACAGCGAACAGAGAACTCGCGCCTGCCATAAGTTGCCTTCGAAGGAAGGGTCCACGGTAGCCGCCCAGCTGGAAGACCTGGGAAGAGATGGCAAGACAACTTCGGAAGTGACCTCTTATGCCTTCTGAGACAAGCTGACGACCGGGCTTTGTACAGGAAACTGATCCAGGAACGTGTGAAGAAGACGGCCCCAACGCGACCCTTGAGGACTTCCGGGACATAATTCAGTAAGTAAGTCACGTTTACCAAGAGAACAAGGACCAAGTACAACAAAATGTACATTAATACAACTAGTATACCTCTGTAGCTCTTTTGCAACTCTTTTATTATCGACCAATGTAAAATAAAAGTGAAAAAATTAAAAGAGATACTAGATAATTATGAGTACTATTTATTGATTATGCTATAATTAGCTACACAACGTTGTCGGGTGTTTTCTTTTCTCTCTCAGAGATAAACCTATGGTTCCTAATTTAAAGCATCAGACTTCAAAATACAGAAAAAAAATCGTCCCGTGGAGCCATTTTAGGTCTATTTCTAAGACCCCAATTAAAAACCCCAATTTTCCAAGACTTTTCTTTTGGTTGTTTAAAAATTTTGAAGTTTCAACTTTACAAGAATGCTGAATTTTAGAAATAAATAACAGAAAAAAGTGAAAAAATTCGTATGTTTTGCAAGGGGCATAAACTTTAGTAATAATAATAATTTACTTATAACCTGCTAATACCATAAGAGAAAAGCAGAGTACAAAGAAAAAAGAAAGGAAAAAAGTCAATATAACCCAAATACAAAAACTACAAATGATCAAAAAGACGGATGAGCTCGTGATATGGCCCGAGCTTGCCAAGGGCTGACTTTAGCAGTATAATTTGAAGTAGCTCAAGATTATTGGTCACATCAGATGAGCAGTAATTATGAATAAGTTTTGGTTCCGAGTACGTGAAGGCAAAAAAAGTATTAAATTAAGTCATCAGAAGTAATACGAGCGCAGGGGCATGACATCCTGGCATTTTAGCATACTGAAAACACAAACAGGAAATGCACAGCATGATCGACAAAAATTGAATATAATTTGCATAAAGCTTGGTTAAATTTTTACCTATTTGCTTCAATTTTAAAATATACAACCTGAATCTTTTTTTTAGAATCATCCAAAAGCTTATTACACATACTCACAATGCTGGAGCAAATAGAAATACCAAGCCATTTCAAAGAACAAACAATAGGAATAGTGAAATCAGAACATTCTAGGGGGGATGACGGTGCGTGGGAGTTAAAAACATAAATACTCGCACTATTCTATATTTAAAGTTAAACCAATTTGACTAAATGAATCACAAACAGTTTCAACCATTTCAGACAACGCAAACTGGGATCGGCTAATCAATAAAACCTCATTCACGTAAGCTAATATGAAATATCAGATATTCCATAGTAATAAGTTAACCAAGTCAAAGCTAAGGTGGAGGCTATACATATTTTAAACTATGCGGGGTAAAACTCCTCGTTAGCGCACAACGCATTGAACAGAGATACATTCAACTGGGTTTACTTAAAGCCGCAAAAACACAGGTTCATACCAATACCTCAAAACAAAAATAACTGAAAAATTCACCCAATTAGAAAAAAGTGCAAATAAACCTTGAGTATGCACAACGCTGTCAAAAGCCTTTGAAAGGTCTAGTCGTCAGAGATTAATCTCAGTACCACGTTCAGCAGATTCATTCAAAATATTTAGCTAGAGCCCGATCAGCATGAGCACAGCCAATGCCACGCTGGAAACCAAGCTGATTTTTACCATTTTTTGCAACACAAAACGAAGGCACAAGAACACAGTAAAAAACTTTACTAATTGTACATGCCACAGTTATAGGCCGGTATAATTTGCAGGCATTACGGTCCTTTCCACAATTTAAGATTGACGATACCGAACCGCAAGAAAAAATTATCCGGAACAACAGAAGACACGAACACTTGGCTCCTTTAAGAGACATATGAAAAGTTTCTTATTAACGGTAAATATTAAATAATTTTTAGTTTTTTTGTGGTTTCATTTTTTTTCGGGGGGGGGGGGGGGGGTATTTTGTTGGAGTTGGATCCTCGATGAAATTATTTTAGCATCATTAACACACGATAACGTAACAAGAGTACCATCAGCCTGGACAATTTGTCGAAGGAAAACATTATCTAATAGCTTCTTAAAGAACGAATGAACCTTATAATTTACATTAGCAAAAATAGAAGAATAATGAGAGACCCATCTGTCAGCCGGAATAGTGCACAAATGGTCACTGGAGTTAAACTTTGCACTATCAACAACGCTATTCCACTCAGATTTATACTTAGGAAAAACAATAACACTATACCGACACTGGCGAAGCCGCTTCTTAAAGGCCACTTTCGTCTTTTGTTTAATATCAAAAAGACTTCCGGGCATAGGTGTACCACATGCAACCGAGATCCTAAGCTACATTTCGGCCTAGTTTTTAACTCTTTTAGTCTCAGGGTCAATGCTCCAAACGGATTTTCGCGTACCGACACGAAACTTTTCAAGAGGCACTGCAGCTTTTTTGGTGACTTTTAGACAACAGATGATACTATGATACTACACATTTAAATCTCGAGCTTTATTGGGAAAACAAGCACTGAACTGGAGTAAAGGGTAAGGAGCTTTCAGTGACGATAAAATGGAAGCAAGCACAACCAGCTGAACACTCCAATTGGCCTTTTTTCCAATTCCGTCAATAAAACCATTTAGACTGTCTTTCTGCTGTTGGCAATCACTAATTTAAATAATGGTAGACAATCAGAGATTGTCTATATTACTGGCAATCTCATTCATCAAAACCTGTAAAGCGGCTATATCAGAACCACAAATACAATGATCAACGTTGATTTCCGAACCAGATTCAAGATACAGAAAAAAGGTAAATTCTTGGGCACAATCTGGAAGGCGTCCGGTAAAGCATTCAATAAAGTGTCCCTACGAGGACAACTACCGGCGACTTCACAGTTAAAACCACCGGAATCACCTAGCTAAGACCTTTTGAAGTCACACTGGAGATCAGGTCTCCCAACTTCTTACAAACTATGCTGAAAAACGAAACAGATTTAGTGTCTCTTTTATCATACGGTAAGTAACAGTTGATGAAAATGGCATTTCCAATGCGAACAGCCGATAGATGACTATCTGAATAGAACTTGGACGCAATTATCATATCCTTCACTATGCATGCTAGGCCGCCAGAGGTCCGCCCTTTAACGGATCGAGCATGTGTAATAAATGGCTTACGGACAATACTTCGACACAGGAGTTACTAATAGCGGCTGTTAACAAATGTTCTTGAAGAAAAACAATAACATAATTGAGCATCAAATTTTCAAGAATGATATCCTTATATTTGGTGCCATTAATGTTAAACGACACTAGCAACAGATCTCGGGTATTTATGATATCCTAGACATACTTTGTTTTTGCACAGCAATATACCGTAATTTTGGGCGCCGTAGGCTATATGAAGCAAGGTCTCCACCGCAGTTTGCACAAAAGGGGTTACAAGAGCACGGTGATTCTCTAGCTGATTCTCTGTGAGCCAGCGCACAGAGCATATTTGGGACTAAACTGGGACAATTCACCACTAAATAGTAAAGAGAACGGCACTTACTACAATATCTAGAGACTCTTAAGAACCTGTGAATAGAAATAATCTTGTACCCGACTTTCACGCTATCTCTTATTGCTAATTCGAGCAAGCGAGCATCAACAAATCTGGGCTTAGCAGTACAAGACCTGCCAAATCTCACAGCCTCTTCGACTCCTGGCCACTCTTTAAACAGAAACACATAGAAGTCAGCGTCGACATTGGCAGCAAAGACAAGGTGCTTACGAGCGGAGACTTTTGTAGTATAATTTTCCAATATGTTTGGCAGTGCATCGGAAAAATCTTTGGCGACAGTTTATCCAGCTTGACCACTAATTTGTTACGGGTCGCCTGGACACTCGTGATTTACCCACGGCCAGGAAGACTATCAAGTAACTGTTTATGCCTTGCTGGATTGCTCACTTCAGCAGGTACTTGTTTACTATAACAGTAACATCATCATTCACAGCATTCACAGCTGTAGCTAAAGAAAGCTTAGGAAAGTGTTCATTGTAAGTAACCAACTGAACCGCAGTGACATTAAGTATTTACTCACGCGCATTAACTTTAGTTGAATGGCGAGAGTAAGCCACAGCTAGAATGTAGGGTACATCGGTCGGGCAGCCAATTTCTAAATCGGAGACTTTGGCACTATTGGCATCACCTTTGCAGAAAAGGTCCAAAATGTCTTTCAGATTTTAGTTGTGCGTTAGTTCCGACCCCCCCCCCCTTAGAGACCGACTCATTCGGCAAAGTCTTTCTCCAAAGATTACACTCCGCTCTGTAAATACTAACGCTATAAAAGAAAAGTCCGAATCATAACGGATAATATCATCCACATAAATTCCCACGTGAGAATTCATTCGCACAAAATTCTGCACAGGGAATTATCAGTTCACCATGATTGTCCGTTTCTCGCATGGCTAAGCTCATTATAACATACTATAATTTTCAACGTACCCCAAATTATGCAAGTGAGAAATATTATAGACGACACTGTTTCACTTCCAAGTAAGCAATATAAATTAGTAATAATCTACTATTGCCACTCCAGAAAAATAAATCTGTTATTTTCAAAAAATATAAACAAGCAAATCTCACTTGCGTGCATGTATAATCGTAAGATGGGTCTAAGGTAGCCCGAATAAGTGTCCACATATTCGCTATAACAATAAGTCCAACGAAATCGATGTTATTCAAATTGAAAATTTCTTTTTAATGCTCATCCAACAAACTTACTAATAAAAACTATGAACTAATGAACAGAAAAAAATAAAACTTACTCTACTTCACAAACAATACCATGTTCTTCTTCTAATCCCTTAAGAGTCATATGAACAACCCCGTCATTCTGTAATGGGGAAAGTGTACACGTCGAATACACTATTGTACCACCAGGCTTACACGCTCTCACGGATGACCTATAGATTTACATTCATTAATTAGTTTCACATTAATTTATTCATTATGGTAATGAATTTACTCCATTAATTAATTAATTACAATTAGAGCCATACTAGCCGAGTGGTTAGCACGTTAGACCTGAAATACTGTGTTCGCAGAGACAGGGGTTGGACTCCTGGTATTGCTGGTTATTTGGTTTGGAGCGGGGGTCAGCGGTGGGACTCTGCAAGCTCAGTCAGAGTCGGCCAAGCTCCAAATAAATACCTGGAGAAATCTGGGGGGAAAACACGGGAAGCGTCGGATGATTTGCGCCCCGCCACGCATTGCACTCCCAACCGAAGACTGAGAATAAGGAGATCCGCGTAGTACCTAAACTACGCGGACAATGGGTCAGCATGCAAAAATGTATCTTATGTGTTTGAATTAATTAAAATTAATTAAGTATGGCCATTAATTAATCTCAGTGACAAATCTCACCATTAATTAATTCATTACTGTATTTGTTTCTAACTTTTTTTTTACATTGGGCCAAAAGTAAGATCCTAAATGTTCAGAAAGTAGTAAGGTGTGAACGCTTTTCTATTTTGTTTTTCCAAAGCAAAGATTGGGGTTATAATTCAAAATATGGCTTCAGAAACTTACACTGAACACCCGGAAAATTTGTGGGATTAAGACAGATATAAGTAAGCGACACATAATGAGTTTTATAATATAAGAATTTTCATTTATTTAACAAAATAAAAAGATAGAAATATCTCAACAAGGTATTGTCAATTATTATGAAATAAATATTAGGCTATCTTACATCAAAAAACAGAAACGACACAACTAGCCACGAAAAAAAATGAGAAACGAAACAATCAATCATTTATTCAATCAATCAATTTCTTCAAAAGAAACACAGAAAAGATTTAAGAATTTTAGACTTCCTCACAATGGCTCTTTGGCCAGTGAGAGTGAGAGACTAAACATAACATTAAATAATAGCACTAAAATCAAACAGAAGGACAAGAAGGAAAAAGAAAAAAGAAAAAATTAGACAACAACAACAAAAGCTACCATGCCAATCAAAATAAATGAATTAAACAAATTGAAAAGGAAATATAGAGAAGAAAAAGGTAGAGAGGAGAGAACTAACTGTCTATGCACAAGAGGTGGTTGGTTGGTTCTTTTTTAAATTGTCCATACGAATGAAATAGCCGAATTTTAACAGGTAGGGAATTCCATATGGAGGCACATCATAAAACTGGATTGAAATCTGATCTTATGGTTTTGGTTTTATGAATGAAAATATCCATGTCATTTCTGAGAGAAAAAGAAACACAAGATTCATTTCGTAGTTCAGAATTTAAAAGATATAATTATTTGAAGAAGTTAGAGAGGAGTCCATGAAAATACTTAAAAATAAAACAAGAGGAAAGAAATGTATAGATGGATTGACCATCCAATAAATTCATGCTGAGCTGGTCTGTCGCCTCAGACACTAATTTAATTGCTCTGTTATATATTTTGAAAACAGGGAACGTAAAAGAAGAGAAAGGCCGATAGCCATACTGTTGGGCAGTATTACATATAAGGTTGAATGAGAGAGTGAAAGAGCATCTTTATTATTGAACCAGGCAAAAAATGATGAAGCTTCCGAAGAACTCTTAGGTTTCTGAAGAGCTTTCACGAGAGCACAGTCATGTTTGAAAGAAAGATTTTCGTCCAATAAAATACCCAGGAATCCAACATGTCAATAAGGGGTACGAGTTATATCACCATGAGTGCTAGAAATAGTTTGAACCAAAGAACAAGAAGTACCTGATCTGGAAAAAATATGTAGATTTATCTAGATTTAGGGCAAGGAGATTTGCACCAAACCATGCAAAGTTTCTTTCTAGGACAGAATACACTTTCTTGATAAGGGAAGAATCTTTAATTTCTGAACACCCAAGAGTACTATCATCTGCAAATGCAAATAGCACTGGGTCTTTAGCTGCGTCACTAGGTGGAACGAAATTGTGATCACAAATACTATAGCAACTTTTTTTAGTTTGTTCAGATACAGCAATAAAAAGATCATTGATGTATATAACGAATAAAACAGGTCCAAGGATAAACCCTTGAGGGACACCAAAATCAACACGGAATTGATCTCGAAGCTTAGGGTCAATACTGATAGACTGTTCAGATATTTAAGTTTTAAACCAATGATAACTGTTTCGCCATATCCCTATGTTTTCCATTTTTGAGAGTAGGATAGTATTTGATATGCTGCCAAACGCTTTTCTGATATCAAGGAAAATTGCAGCAGGAATTCTACCCTCATCAAGTGACGTGTGAATGAACTTCAGCAAGGCCATGCAAGCATGTTTTGTTGAGTGTTTAGGGCGAAAACCAAACTGATTGCAATGGAAAAACTGCTATTTATCAAAAAACGACAAAAGTCTAGTGTACATACAGTTTTCAAAAATTTTACTAAAGGCCGGTAAAAGAGAAATTGGTCAATAATTAGAAGGATCATCTCTGGAACCAACCTCATGGAGAACAACTAATCTGGCAGATTTTAGGGCACTAGGAAAAGTTCCATTCAAAAATGATAAGTTAACAAGCATGGTGAGAGGAGATAACACAGAGGGTAATATAAACTTTAAAGCCTTGGCAGAAATTTGGTCAGGTCCACAAGAGGAAGATCGTATTTGCTCAGAGACGATTCTCTGGACTTCAAACTCGAAAACCGGATCCAAAGCCATCAAGTTTTGACAAGAAGGACCGAGATACTTTTTAAAGTCACTGGTAGAAGAAGTATTTACCAAAATATCTTCAGAAATTGATTTTCCTACGGATGCAAAGTAAGAGCAAAATTCATCCATTATGACATTACTATTAGTTATTACTACCCGCTTAGAAATTAATTTATTTGGCAAGTTGTTTCGTCTGGAATTGGGATGAAGAACTGTGTTTATAAGTTACTAGGTTTTTCTCATATTCTTGCCGAATTTAGAGAACATCTGGCAGTAATAAACATACTTGGCTGTACGAATTAAGGAATTCAATA
Source organism: Artemia sinica (assembly GCA_027921565.1). Lineage (NCBI taxonomy): Eukaryota > Metazoa > Arthropoda > Branchiopoda > Anostraca > Artemiidae > Artemia > Artemia sinica. The sequence continues at coordinate 77,672,362 of CM051257.1, read as the reverse complement.
AATTTCTATATTTTTAATACTTTTCAAGTTGATGATGAGAGTTATAAGACTTGAAAGCTTTCAACAAGTAAGTCTTTCTTTTTGTACTCTTATGAAGCGCTACAGTAATCCAAGGGGCACGAGGAACTGAAAGCATGGAGCTTTTAGCAGCTGAGGTTACACAGCAACTATCAACAAAGGCCTCTTTGACCAGATCATAGAATTGATTGAAAAGACTATCAACAGACCGACTTGAATCGGTGAGAGACTCCCAGGAGGTATCAGACAATCGAAATTTAAGCTGTTCAAGTTGATGATGTTGGTAAAGGACTGGTAAATTAAAAGGAGTGGAAGGAACTGAAGGTAGACCAGAGATTGAATAATTTGTAATAGTGGTCAGAAGATGTCAGAACTTGAATAGGTGAGAAACCCCTAGGAGGTATCAGATAATCGAAATTTAAACTTGATGCTGTTGGTAAGGGACTGGTAAATTAAAAGGAGTGGAAGGAGTGGAAGGAGATGAAGGTAGACCAGAGATTGAACAATTTGTAATGCCTGGAAAGTGGTCAGATATGATAACCAAGCTCGAATTAGGCATTAAAATAGATAAAATATTGTCGATTAATGTGGCAGATGTGTCAGAAACTCTAGTAGGAACAGTGATACAAGGAAACATATTAAATAATAAAGCAGAGGATAAAAGGTCATAATAAGTTGTAAATGAAGTTTTTAACAGGTCAATATTGAAGTCTCCTGAAAGGATGATTTCATAATTACTTCTTGCATATTTCAGACACAACCTTGTCAAAAATTCTTAGGAAAGAAGGTATCGACCCACTTGGTGGGCAGTATATTTCTCCAATGATAGTTTTCTGTTGTCAATCAAAATTTCAATGAAAACAGACTCAAAAACTCCATCTAAATGCTTACACAGATCACTACGCGAAGTATAATCCAGGTAATCAGCAATATAAAATGCTAAGCCACCTTTTTTTTTCTCTCTAATCTATTTACAAACTCCAAGTTGCATAGAAAAGCATCTTCAGGTGGGTATAAATTCAGTTCACTTCCGGGAAAACCCCCCATCCTGGGATGTGGCCCTGTGTGAAGTTCAATTTGCAAGGCGTGATAGGGCACAACTCAATAAGACAAAACACGTGCAGTACGTGCGGAGGGGTGCATTCTCTTTATAGGCATTAGAAGACGAATGTTACCATTTGTAAAATAGAAAGCGAAAAAATATAATTAAATAGCGAGAAAACTGTGTTTAGCTTTTACAGTAATACAAGAATCCAAATTATTTGTGTTGTTTTTGCTGCCGTCTTATTATGGAAGGCGACACTTAGCCTGGGTAAGGTATTCAAGGTACCAACACTCCTACATTCTGGTGTATTTTTCTGGTGTTATTTTTTCTTTCATTTGATATTTGCATTCGATAGTTACAACTTAGCCTGTTCTCATTAATTCTACGGATATTTCCAATTCGCCAGTTTATATTTTGTGTTCTTACTTGAGGAAAACAAAAAACACTTGCAAGTTATACACAAAACCAGATTTTAAGTGAAATATGGGGCCCAATCCCCCTCCCTCTGACTATGAGCATAACCTAACCTTAGATGAATACAACAAAATCTTCCTGGAAATAGACGACGGACTATAAGAACTAGCCCCTAAAAACAGAATAAATGGTTTTTGGCTGTTTTTTCTTGATGTCGGACTATCAGGTATGAGCCCTCGTTGTTGGGGTATGTTGTAACATCAATAAAATAATAAGTTACTGCATTTCTTATGATGGACTGTAAAAATAATCCCAGAAAGAGAATAAATGGTTTTAAGTTGTTTTTTCTTATGGGTTTTTAGCTGTTTTTCACATAGGTTTTTGACTGTTTTTTTCTTGATACTAGGCAATATGAACGAGAACGCGCTAATTGCTGGGATGCATTGTAGTATCACTAAGGCAATAATTTTCTGCATTTCTTTTTGTAAATTTTGACAATCACCCTCTAGCCACACAACAGTTTATAAAGACAGTGGCTAACTTTGTCATATTTCTTAATTTTCCAAGGTAAGGGTTGTCTCAGCTTCGTAATCACGGTAAATAATTTACTACAATCACTATGGGCCTCTTGGTTCTATGAATAGCAGATGACATCATTTTTCTGTAGCTTATGGTTGCTACTATAGCCAGTTGCCATAAAGTATATACTTTCGACTCTCAATAATTTGACACCCGATAATTTGAATCTCTCGATAATTAGACCTTTTATCACAGTTCCTTGAAAAACACTTGATAAATTGAAAAAGAAACACCTCGATGATTAGAATTTGTAACCAGGATATATTGGTTGGCAACACTCTATAAAAATATTTAAATTCTGCTGGATAGCATTGATAAAAGTGAAAATGACAGTCTTGACTAGTGTTGGCCGACATCGGATATCGATATATCGCACCAAATATCCATATCGAAACATAAACATCGATATCGAAAACAATATTATTTCGGCCTTTTCCGGTATCTACCAGTGAACGTCTAGCAGAAAAGATCCATCATAATAAATTGTTTCGCAAATAGCCGAGAATCCATTCAATATACTGACTCATTTATGAAGATACACAGAATGCACAACTGTATCCATAAGATGGCATAGCCCGTTCTCAAACTACGTTTAGTGAGGGCGGGCTCTCAAATGTTGCTGAGAACTTCCAAAAGGCTTGGCTAGATAAAATACTATCTAGGCTTATAGGCCTTTTTGAGATCACACTCTCTAGAAATTGTATATTACCCCGGACGATCTTCTCCAAGTTGAGAGTAAAATAGCAAAATATATGGATTGGGAATCTGTATCAGTAGATACAAGTGCAGAATCAAGAATCACGCCAGATTATGAGGATACATGGTGAAGCTTCATTAGTTAATGCAAGACAAGCTCCGTCAGCGGCTGCATCTGTCACAGCTCTCTAGACTTTCAGTAGTGTTTCTTTAGTTTCAAGAAAAACTGCTCCACTCAAGTCATGGAAGTCTTGTAATATGGGGCTCAGATATACCTATGCAAAGTTGTCATAAAACTATTGTCCATGCCCACCACCAATGTCCTTTCTGAGAGTGAATTTCAAGCCTGATTAGCTAATCAAATAGTTCGTGGTAACATACTGTAAGCAAGGAGCAACTCGGCCAAACAGCAACCGAAACTGTAAAACACGAAATTTTTATAACAATAGATATATAAACTGAATTGGATATATAAAATTCATCAAGTTTTATGTCCCCATCAAAAGCTAGGAGCCTGAGAAAATTTGTCTGATTTTTGAGAAAGGGCGGGAGCGCCCTTAAAAAGTCAATTCATCTTAATAAAAATCACAGATTTGGCATATCAGAGAACCATACTATAAGGGTTTCTAGCTTCCATCTGTAAATACGTGAAATTTTAGTAAGTTTTGCCAGAGAACGATCACGGATATGTGTTTATTTGTTCTGTTTTATTATTTTTTTGCCAGGATGATCGTATCGAACTAATAGTCATATAAAATCGGGAGAGAGCTCGCTCGAAAGGAAATTACAGTTCCTGTTCTCATTTCGTGACCAAACTGATTGGTGGGCAACTAGATCCCCCTCCCTCCCGTACTGCGATTTTACCAAAGTCATCCGATAAAAATTTTGAGATAGCCATTTTGATCAGCATAGTCGAAAGGTCAAGTACCTGCAAGTCCGTGGAGAAAAGGGTTGTAAGTTATGAAAGTTGTCTAGTGTTTACATATGGTTTTTGTTATTGTGAATTAAACAGACATGTTTGAGGCAGAGTGAATTTTATGTGGGAGGAATTTCCTCTGGGGGATTTTCCAAGGGAAGAATTTCCCACAGGGAGGGAAGCTTCCTGGGGAGAACTTTCAAAAAGAAACTATACACGGCAAAATTTACCAGAATTCTTATACAAATACTTTTTATTTGATTTAATTTCTCTTCGCAAATTTAATTTTACATGTAGAGATATTCCGGGAAAATTGTCTAGGGAAAATTTTTAAAGGAGTTGCGATGGATTTTTTCCGTTGGGGGGGAGGGGGGTAGGGATTTCCCGCGGGAGAGATTCTCTATGGTGGAGCTTCATGGGGACAAAATTTACATTGAAACATTCGGAGGGGAGAATTTCCATGAAAAATTTTCCACGGAGGATAAATTTCCGGCATGTTTTGAAAAACAGTTAGAAATTAGAAGAAAAACAAGTCTTTTTTTAAACAAAAGTAGGCTAAAAATAGTTTTCCTGGCAGAATTGTCCGTAAAAAGTTTTTTGGGTGAATTTTCAGCAGGGATGGAATTGTCTGGGGGATGAGGGATCTTACGCGAGAGCAACTTTCCAAGGAGGAATTTTCTTGGGGGGGGGGGATTTTCCATGGATAGAAAAGGCAAATTTTCTGGAGTTATTTGAAAAACGATCAGAGGTTAAGTAAAAAACAACTAATTTTTCAACTAAAACTAAGGAGCAATATCAAAATTTAAAACGAACAAAAATTATCCCGTATATGAGAGCAAATCCCCCTCTTCAATACCTCGCTCTTTACGCTAAATTTTACTTTTTGTCCCAATTATTTAAAAACAATTCCTGAAATACAAGAGCCGTCTAATTGGAGATTGTTAAAATACAAAAACAAAACTCAGTTATGAACTTGCTTCCACTTTGTTAACATCTAATTGGTGTTTTCCCTCTTGGTATTTGCCAGTTGAAATTCCCCGTGTGTAATTTGAACATTTACAGACCGTGCATGTCCCTGGACTTTCCTAGGTGATATTAGTGACCTTGGTTCTTGATAATTGGATTATAGGATTTGAATTATAGTTCTGAACAGTGAAAGAAATAAGAGGTGAGATTTTTAGTTCCAAATAGCTCATGTCTGACACAAAGGAACCTCCTGAAAAAGACATGGACGTCTCACCTTTCCTGCCTTCAAAAAGAAACTTAACTAGAACCCCCCCCCCCAACTCCTATGTCTAAATCAACCACACATCTTAAGGGGATACAAGCCCTAAACATCCTTCAAGCTAAAAGTACCGGTGAAACCCCTGGCAAAAAAAGAAAAAATGATGCAATTAGATCACCCCCTGACGAACCCCAACCCGAGATTATATCACTCCCTGATGATTCCCAACCAATTGAATCGCTTCCTAGCTCTTTAGATCAGCCATGCTATTACATTGTGACCATCAAGAAAACCAATGGTCAACCCTTTACTAGAGATCGGTTAATGGATATTAGAAAGCCTATATTTTTACTAGCTAACTCAACTTTTGAAGTAGTTTTCCTAAAAGACGGTCTGATAGATCTTTATTTTACCTCTCACAAGGCCGCAGATTCAGTCCTTTCAAGGTCCAAGGAATTAATCGTTGAGGGTTCCAAAATCTTTGCCACTTCAAAAGAAGTAGAAAAGTCCTATAAATACGTGGTTTATGGTGTTGACACCGGTATTCCAATAGAGGAATTTACAGCTGAACTAATTGATTCTTCGGGTCATCCGGTACAACCAACAACAGCCACAAGACTCAGCTTGAAAAATGATGGTAATCTTATACCCAGTCGCTCAGTGCTCATTGTATGCAAAAACGAGTTGCAAAGAGAAGTTTTTCTGTATGGTATGGCCCTTCGCCATTAGTCCTATAAACCAAAGCCCCTACAATGTGCAATCTGCCTAGCTCATGGTCATCGACAAAAAAATTGTAAATAGTCACTCCAATCATGTCGAAAATGTGGTAAACCTAGCCACGTTACAGAAAATTGCACCGAGAATGATGCCTACTGTAAAAATTGTAATAATAAGGGGCACACGGCACTTGAGAAGCAACTTTGTCCGGCCTATCATAAGAGAGCCGAGATCCTCCGAACCTCTGTAAGATTGAACTTGCCCTCCTCCGTCGTAGCCGCTACAATCCCTAGACAACCAACTCCAAGTCGACCCTTAAATAGCCAAACTGAAGTTTCAAAGAACCAGAGGAAAAAGGTCCCACCCCCAATAGATAAAGGATTCTCATTTACCCAATGGTCCACTCAATTTCCTCAACTTGAGGCGAAATCGCAGCTTTCCTCTTCCCAACTTCCAGTTTTATCCTATCCACAAGTTATTCATCATCACAATCAAGAATGGCAAAGGTTAGCCACATACCTCGCAGTTTCCCATCTTATCGAGGTTGGCATTGAACCAGTTGAACTGAAAAATATCCTTAAAAAAAGGCAATTACTATGTTCCTAGGAGAGGAAATCTGGCAAAAAGCTACGGTCCAACTTTTATCCTTCAAAAAAGGCATGGAATGCCATTCTAACTCAATATTTTCTACGATCCCAACTGTTACCAAGTCCCCCAGAAATTTGAAAGAATCACCAGCACTTGAAACGATGGTAGAAGTACCAAACCATAGCAAAACAAAAAAAAAACAAGAAAAAGCCGACCACCACAGCAACACAGAAATTGACGACCCCTCACGAAGTCTCTTCGGGTGAGGATGAAGTTCAAAGCCAAACTCAAGCGAGAAGATACCCAACTAGAATGCCTGACGATTAATTAATGTGACTTTTCGTTTTTAAATAATTTATTCCTTTCTAATAACATTGCTTTTAATTATTCCGATATAGAAAGTAATCAGCATGCCAACCCTATAAGCAGCCCCTATGGTACCTTAACTCATGCTAGTTGTAATTAACTTGATATTCTCTATTTTGCTACCAATGTGAAGCCAAAACTAGTAAATAATAATTCCCTAAATGTTCTTTGTTTCAACATCAGAAGCATCCGGGATAAGTGGCTCAAGTTTAAAGATTTAATTTCATTCAATGGTGTCTGCCCTTTTGACGTAATAGGATTAACAGAGACATGGCTTTCCGATAATGATGACACTAGGGATTTTTCACTCCCTGGTTACCAAATAATCCATATGCCCAGGAGGTTGACAAAGTGTTCTGGGGGTATTTCACTTTACATCCGTTCGAATGTAAGTTTTACCAGGCTATCAGAGTGCGAATCTATTTTCTCTACACAAATAAATCTCAGATGTATTTATTCAATAATTGTTAACATAGTTATCGGCCAAAATTCCCATATACTCTCCTTATTTTATAAACCTCCTCCATTTCCGACCTGATGTTTTTGTAATCTGTTTGATGATTTCTCTAATTTTATTAATCTACCCCAAAAAAAGGCAATAGTTCTTGGGGACTTTAATTGTAACCTACTCAATGTTGGTAAAAATATTGAATCTGACACTTTTTTTGAATCGGTAACCGCGAGTGGTCTTCTACCCACATTATTTTCCCCAGTAGAGTCGATCCTGTGAGATCAACTTCAACATTAATTGATAACATTTTTGTATCCACTTCCCTGGGACAATGACCTGTCCTCAAATATAATATTGTCGGATCTGTCAGACTATTTTCCTATTTACTTGTCACTACCTTCACAACCACTACCTCTACGCTCTAGAATTAATATCCCAACGCCTACTAGGAACTACAGCTCTGCAAATATAACCCATTTTATCGATTCCTAAGAACCACTGACTGGTCCGATGTTTTAAATTGTCAAGAGGTAAATTCTGCCACAAATGGTTTTGCACAAAGGCTAAGTGAGATTATCCATTCAACTTTTCCTATTCGTAAACATAACCGGAAAACTATCCCTATATGCCCCTGGATGTCACATAGCCTCATTGTCTCCTCATATCGTAAAAACAAATTATATAAGTTGTGGTAAAGCTTTCTAATTTAGTTAATTATGAATTTATTAAAAATATATTAAGACGCAAATACAAAGTTTAGAAATACCACTTTTTATTAAGATAAGGAATATATCCTGCCAAGTTTCTGCTTAACGGGAAATTGAGAAATCAACACTTCCTAGCTATTGCGTCTGTTGGTTAAAGGAAGGTGTGGTTGATAAAAATGTATAAAAGATACATTTTGATGGGAAGGGGGAGACTGAGACTAACTTTATGCCGGACTGACCTCTGGTCCGTTGTTTTTAGAAATACCTTGGAATCTTGCCGAATCATTGTAAGTGTCTAAGTATCTTATTATATATTATTGTAGTCTTCCGAGACTTGTGTGGTCTACTTGGGACAGCCAGTCCCAGTAGAAAATATACATATCTATTATTATTATATGTTAATTGAATAAAAGTAATGCATTATAGCCAAACTCTCTACGATGTACCTTTAGCCCCTCGAACATACCCAGATGGTACGCCTCATTAGTTCGGTCACAGCCTAAGGCACGCTACCAAAGTTTAATTACCTTAGGGCCAGAGTTTACCTCCCCTATAAAGGGAGAAATAAAGGCATCTACAATTACATCACCCAAATACCATAAATTACACTTTACAACAACTGGTGGCCGTTGGAAAAACTGGGTCGAGAGGGCTAGATAAGAATAGTAGATTGAAATAAAATGGCTTTACCAGAGGAAAAAATGACTTCCCTATCAACAGTACTTGAAATTGCAAAAATTATACCAGAATACGCGGGAAATTCAGACGTAGATGAGTTTATCGAAAAATTAAAAATTTTCGACGAACTAACTGAAGCGTTTGAGGATAAGGTCAAAGAACAATGCGTTGCAGCCAGATTAAAGGGAAGCGCCCTTAAACATTTTAAGGCAATTAAGGAAAAAGAGCCCAAGAACATCAATACTCTAATTGAATCTTTTAAAACAAGATTCATAGAGACAAGCATCTCCGAGAGGCTAAGAACAGAGGTAGTGACATTCAATACCTCAACTAGTATCAGGGAATATGCAGACAAAATTTGTAGATCCGTATGCTTACAATTAGAGAAAGGCGGAACATGACGAGACAGTACAGAAAGTACAACTACATACTTTTACCCAAGGGTTACCAAAAAAGTTATTAAGACTAATATTGTCACGGAAACCTGAAAATTTAGAGCAGGCTATAATACTAGTCGAAACAGAGGTAAAAATTGACGAGGCTATGAAAAGGTTTGATCAGATGTCAATAAATAACACAGGAGCCCAAGACAGTATAAAATATGAAAGGGGACAGAAGAGGGTGAACTTTGAGGAGCCAAATTGTGAACCAAAAAGGCACGAGGAAGGCCAAACCTTCCCACCATAGACTGACCCCTCCCCATTTGACGACCAATCCCATGGTATTAGATCCTTAATGACTTGGAATACTAAGTATTATGGACACCCACCTCCGCCTCCCGAGGAAAATTATAGAGCAAATGGTGGCAGGTCAAGAACATATAGAAATAGGTATAGACCCCATGAGGAAGGGCAAATTACCAAGCAATATAGGAAGATTCAATTGCTATTATTGTGGCAAACTATACCCAAAGAAGGCCAGACGTACAAGACAAAACACCAGTTCAGAACGCAGGGGGGCAGAAACTTAGGAAGGCAGGGAACAAATAATACTTGGCAAACACCTAATAATATTCCTGAATTTAGGCCTAGGAGGCAAACGGTTAACAATACCCAGGGTCAAAGTAGTCACGCGGAAGAAAACTGGGATAATCCCAGAAACTTTTGGCCAAACAGTGGGCATTTAAACGGAGAAACCAGCCTGTAAGAGTCGACAGAGCTGTTTCCTTACAAAGACCCCTATATAGTGTAGAATGTTGCGATACAAATGCAAATAATAATAGTCTACCGATTTTGCGTTGTTTTGAAATTGAGTGTTTTCAAAATTTACCATGTTTACTAGATACAGGTGCATCTAAATCATTAATTCGAGAGGAAGTTTTTAAGAGGTTTCCTCCTAGTGTCAAAAATCGCGTAAGCAGATGCCAAAATACCCTGACATCAGTGACAGGGCACAGGCTGACAATTTTGGGAGAATGTCCATTAAAATTTAGCACAGGAGATAAAGAAATAACAGTAACAGTGATAATATGCAAGCAGCTATCATTTCCTTGTATTCTAGGAGTAGATGCCATCAGAAAATATGGGATCGTATGGGAGCCCATATCTGATACACTAACCATAAACCAGGCAAATGAAAATAATAGGCAAATTTGCGTAACAACAGATAACGAAAGTGACGATTCGAATTATAACCTAAAAATAAGCGGAAAAATCACAATAGAAGGGGGAACGACAGCTCAAGTTCTAGCGACATTAAATACAAAAGAAGGAAAGGTTAAAACAATGGACGCCATGATAGGAGGATACACCATAAAAGAATACCCCATGATTTTCGTGGAAAATCAAGTTATAAAAATTGAAAATGGTATAACATACTTAAAACTATCAAATCTAAGTAATAATAAAGTAAGACTGAATCACATAGAACTTGGATCAGTGGAAAAGATTTCAAATTCAGAAATAAAATCTCTAAACAGTCCAGAATTAAGCATAAATCTCACTAGCCGCGAACAATTATCCTCATTAAAACCGCAACCACAAGAAAAGTATGGAATGTCGAAAACGGATTTTTTGCAACAATTTGATTTAAAACATTTACCGGAAAACGTAAAAACTCGGGTGGAAAATATCCTTTGGGATTTCAAATGGACTTTTGCAAAACACAAAGCGGATTACGGATTAACTCACTTAATCACGCACAAGATATCAACAGAGGTCCCTCCAATTACAAAATCACCGTATAAAACACCTTGTCATTTAAAACATGGCTAGAAAGCCAAATAAAGGAAATGGAAGATCAGGGAATAATTAAAGAAAGTGTTAGCGATTGGTGTTTTCCACTAGTAATAGTCAGGAAAAAAGATAACACCTGGAGATTATGTATAGATTTTAGAGCACTAAATGCCGTCACGGTTAAAGACGTGATGAAGTTACCAAGAATTGATACGATTTTAGATTCGCTAGGAGGTACAAAATATTACACTAGTTTTGACTTAATAGCAGGATATTGGCAAATCGCTTTAGATGCAGAAACAAAGCATAAAGCTACAGTAATCTTAGACGATGGAAGAACGTTCACATTTGAACGTATGCCTTCGGCTTATCATTTAGTCCAAATTGTTTTAGTCGACTAATGAATTTGGTGTTAAGAGATAACGAACCAGGAAGAAAAAAGATACCTTGGCTTATATAGATGATGTAATTTTGTTTAACGAAAACCTGGAAGACCACTTGGTCGGACTTAGAAAAACACTGGAAAAGTTTGAAAAAGCAGGCTTAAAATTAAAACCAGAAAAGTTAAAAATAGTAGTACCAAAATTAGTTTTTCTTGGATACCTGATAAACCAAGGTACTATTTCACCAAATCCAGAAAAATTTACAGTCATAGAAAATCTACAGCCTCCTAAAGATCAAAAAAGCTGCAGATCAGTTTGTGGTTTGTTAAGCTATTTCAGACGATATATTAAAAATTATGCAACAATAGCGCAACCTTTGACAAACCTTTTGAAAAAATCAGGTAAATTCGAATGTCCAGCGGACGCAAAACAGGCGCTAAATGAAATAAAAAGGCAATTATTACAGGCACCAATACTTAAACTACCAGATTTGTCACAAGACTTCTGTTTGCAAACAGATGCTTCGGGGTACGGTATAGGAGCCATATTATTAAACATAAATTCTGAAGGAGTAGAATCAATAGTCCAATACGCCAGCAGGTCACTGTCGGAGGCAGAAAGAAAATATTCGACAGTTGAAAGGGAATGTTTAGCAGTTGTTGTTTTTACAGAATATTTTCGACAATTTTTACTTGGAAAAAAATGCATTTTACGCGTAGACCAAAAATCATTAATTTGGCTACATACGATGCAAAATACTTCAGCCCGGCTGACACGGTGGATACTACGTCTACAAGCATATTCATATACCCCAATATATATAAAGGGCCGTACAAACATTTTACCAGACTATTTGTCACGAAATCCAGATACGGAAGGAAATTTGATTACAACCATCCAGAACGAACTTGAAGGGCTAGAAATACTATCTAATGAAAATATTTCGAATCATCAAGATAAAGATGATTTTTCTTTAGCGATGAAATCCTTTTTATCAAAAGGAACAGAACTGCCAGAGCACTTTAAACATTTTTTAAAGGACTTAGATAATTTTGATCTTGACGAGAGTAAAAATCTTTTGGTAAGATATCATAGACCATCGCAAGAATATAGAAAAAATGACTTAAAAATTATTCCAGTAATTCCAAAATCACTGGAAGGAGAAATTTTACAGATGGCACATGCAACGATTGGCTGTCACATGGGAGAAGCAAAAACTATGGGTAGGCTAAAAGGAAATTTTTATTTTCCAAAAATGTACTCAAAAGTAAAAGCTTTCATACAAAGCTGCCAAGAGTATGCCAAACAAAAATCGCCACCAAAGAACCCTAGGGCCGAATTAGGTCTCTACCCCACCCTTTCAGGGGTAGGAGAATTAATGTCAATAGACATTTGGGGAAAAGGAGGAAGTTTACCAGTTTCCAGGAAAGGAAACAGGTGCGTACTAACCGTAGTCGACCATTTTAAATCATACTTAAACGCTTTTCCAATTAAAGACGAAAAGACAAAAACCATTGCGAAAGTTTTGGTCAATCGCCTATTTTTGGAACACGGAATTTTTCCTAGAGTTTTACTTAGCGACAATGGGCCATGTTTTAGAGCCAAATTATTAGACGAAATTACAGAATATCTGGATGTGACACGATGGTTTACATCGTCTTATATGGCAGCAGCTAATGGAAAGGTTGAACGTAAATATAGGGAATTAGCTTATATGCTGGGAATACATGCAAGAGAGGAAAATGAAAATTGGGATGAATATTTACCATTTGTAGTCTTTGCAATAAATACGGCTTTTTCACGTTCCTGAAAAGAAACGCCATTTTTTTCAAACATCTAAGAGATCCCAGAATTTGTTTAGATGAAATACAAATGATAGAATATATTACAACCTAGACCAATATAAGCAAGAAATGGTGATGCGGATGAAAAAAGCTATGGAACAAGTTAAAGACAATCTGAAAATGCAAAAAGAGAGCAAAAAGAAAAATATGACCGAACAAGCAAAAATAAAACAAATTACTGTTTAGGAGACTTGGTTTACGTATACTAAAACAACCTGGAAGGGACAAAAAAGTTAAAACCGAAATGGGATGGTCCCTACAGGATTATAAAAATTCTACCAAATAACTTAACATATGTTCTAAAGCATCAGTATAAGGAAAAGAAAGAAGTAGTACACCATAATAGAATGAAAAAGGGATATTTTTCAAAACCGTTGAAATCAGAACCTATTCTTTCAGACGAAGAAATAGAGGAAACAATTTCACCAGTATATATTAGAAGAACATATGAATTTTATGACCTTTTTAATGACCACAAAGGTTGGGAGGAGTGGAAGGAGTATTTAGCCCAGTCTTGGCTACAAACTCTCCACAACAAACAAGAGAAAAAGGGAAATATTCGATGCTCATCGGATACTAGCGATGAAGAGCCTCAAACACAACATAATGGTTTAAAACGTGACAAAGCAAAGGTAAAATCCACAGAGGAAGAAAAATTGGAAGGAACCCATGAATTATCTGATTTTTATACACTAGACTCACCTACAGTCTTAACGCAAAAATGGCTTTTGGAACAGACGCCATCTACCAGACGCGAGCTAGCAGAATGTGACACCGATAATTCTTCTACAGAAACCGATATCACTAAACCTGGGCCATCGTTAAGAAAACCCTCTATAAGAGAGAAATTATGGAGAAAAGTAAAGAAACCAGAAGGACAGCAACAAGTTCTTTCGTCAGCAGCACAAGTAGCTAAATCACTTATCAAAAAGGCCAACCATCAGGAGAAACAAAGATTAAAGATATTTGACGAGGCAACAAAACCGCTCTCGAATTCAGAGCCTTGTAAACCACACTATAGAGACCACGGAAAAACTTGCAAATATTATAAAGAAGAGAAGCAAAAATTTGGAGTCCAAAATTCGGACCAAGAAACGGAGAAAGGCAGAACAAGCGTAGCCCCCAGCAGATTATTATTTGAACAAGACAATTATAACGGGAAAAAATAATAAATATAAATAAAACGAGTAAAAAGCCTCTAAAGAATTATCTATATTTTCTTTTTTTTAATCGGTATGTAAATAACATCAAAGTTTTCCTTCAAATATATATCGCCAGTAAAAATTATTACCGTCACGTAGAAAAGAAATTCAAAAATTTTTAAATACTCATAAGTTCCCAGAAAAGAAATAAGCTCCGATCTGAAATGACATCATAGCTTCCTGCAAAAATTTTGTTTCCGAGACGAGATAAAACTTCGCGAATGGTGTACTGACAACACTTGCCAGAAAGAAGTACGTTCCATAAAAGAAAATAAGTAAGGCCACGTAACTTTTAAATGGGTGTAGTGAAACTAATTGAATTATACATATTTAGAATCAGCATTAAAATGCGATTCTTTCGATATGTATATTGAAAAAAATATATTTTTTGAGGATAATTAAAAAAAAAACGAAGGAGGTTAGTCTACTGAAATAGGGTCATTGGAAGCTAGCAAATTTGGAGTGAGCTCAATCACTGCTGGTCTCTCGTTGTTAAGTACATGCGAAGCATCTACTAACCTTTGACTCTCTGAGGTGACACTTTCAGTCGAATTTAAAAAAAATGTTTTGAAGAAATTTAAAAATAATTATAATGGGAAAGGCAGCAAGAGTTTACATTAAGTGCGCACTACATGTACAAGCTAGCTGTAATCTTGTTATAAATAGTAGAAGATATAATAAATTAAACACTTACCAATAAGGACGGTATATATAAACAAGAAGCCGTAGATAAAATGGGTCACAGTTTAAAAAGTATAGCATAGTGTAAAACAAAGTTTTCTCGGGTATAATTAATTTCACATATTAAAAAAATTCACAACACACCATTAACAGAAATAACCAGGGTGAGGGCATTGCAGGTGAAAGACACCAATGACAAGACCATTGGCATTAAAAAAAACCCCTGCTAAGCGTCTTGTCAGTGGGGGGGGGATCCACCAAGCTAACCAAATTGATATTAGAAATATTGGTCAAAATGGAAAAGGTTTGGGCTGAATGTTCGTGTAAAATCCTACATGCTAAAATAAATAGCCTGTTGGGAGTTTTACTCGGGCACTAAACCCATAAACTTGTAGAACAGGGTAATAGTCAAAATATCACGAAAGGGACAAATTGCACTCAATGTCTATATAAAACTAAAGCGCAAATTAAACTGAGGATAATACCAGACACGAATAATATAAAAGTTATATGGAAACCACCGTGGGTACTGATAACCCCAATCTCTAAACAAAATTTGGCACGAACTAGGCATTATTTTTTGTGTAAAGTACCGTAGATAAAGAATATGAGTTTGCGAGGAAAACCACAAAATTTTGCGAAAATCAGGATATCGTAAAACGTACATTTTTATGAAGAAATGAGAACTAGCAAATGCGGTGCAAAACTTAATTAAAAATGTTCTAAAAATCAGCTGAAAAAAAACAGTACTTTTCTAAAACAAACGCTTTTGGACAGAAAAATTTGAATAATGTAAAAAAAATACAGGTTGCAAAAATTAGACACCCCCTACCTCTTAAAAATATGGAGATAATGAATTTGACCATAAAAGGGCAATCAGCATAAAAACTTGCTAAGGGTTTTGAAAAATACGTGAAATAAAGGCTTAAAAATAAAGGCTTAGGAAAGACCCATTTTACTGAAAAAAACGGAAAAAAAACTTGGGAAAAAAAACTTATGCTTCATTGAAATAAATAATCAAAAAAAAGAGAGAAGGGTTCAAGTTGAAAATATAGCCAGACAAAATTATAGGAGAAGAAACTGAATGGAGTCAGTTAAACTCTGTTATACGCACATATTGCACTGACCAAACGAGACTAGTATGAAAATTATACTAAATAGGTGCAAAATAAGTAGCAGTAATACTACGGAGTCACCGTTACAGTGGTTAACTCGGGCCGAGATTAATAGAAATATTGGAGAAATGCTCCAAGTAGACAGAAAAAAAATTTTTTTGCTCTTTTATGTGGGAGTCGTTTTCGAAAAAAAATGACTAGCATGGCATAGAAAATTTAAAGTAAGCCACATAATAGCCTTAAGAACCTAAGTTGAAGTCGAAACCTAAGACAAGACCACTAAAAGCTGGGAAGTTAGAGTTAAAATAGTCATTGTCACTTGTATGTCTAAAAATAAATTACTGTGTGCCATGAAGGCACGGCATTTTTCTGCAGAAGGGCCACTTTTCTGATAAAATAATAGCCCAAGAGGTAACTGTGGCCACAAAAAAAAGTGTGGCAATACTATAGATAATTAATTATTGTGTGTGCAGGTTCAGAATAGTCCTTTTAGCTGTAGCCTATGACAAGAGGACCTGAGAACGTTATAAGGAGCTACCGGAAAGCAGCCCTGGTAAGCAAACCTTCAGAGTAAAGCCACGAGTCAATTGATAATGGCTAACAGGTAAAAGGTGAACAGCAAAAATTTTTAGCTTATCAGATCTAAGCTGTAATGGAGCCTTATCTCAAAAGGACATTAAAGCTGAAAAAAGAGAGATTACAGAGAAAAACGTTATAAAGCTGTCTCAAGTACCCCCCAAAAAAAATCGAAAAGAATTAAAAAGCTCCAAAGTCTGAATAAACAAACAGGCATACAGTAAGCTAATGACAGTTAATGACACAAGGGGTTCGAAATAGAACCAAAGTTGTAAAACAAAGATAAGAAAATGTATATAGTCATATACGGAAAAGTTATATAGTTGTATTAATGTAATTGGGAAAATATATACAGCTATAAATGTATTTTGAAAACTCTATAAATATGGAATTGTTATCATACAAAAAAAAATTGTAAATATGTAAATTTAATAGCAAAATAATGTTATATGAACTATTGCCAAGCCCTTATATAGAGGCTAATCACAGTTCTCAATTATAGTGTATAAATCAATTAGTTAGGGAAGATTTTTTTATTTTAAATTGCAGTTAAGACTTATCAGATAAAAGTCTTGACGGGCTTATTTAAAAGTTGTACAAAGAATAAATATTGCAGTAATTAAATAAATTATTAGGGTACATAATTATTATTTGTTTTTAACAATTAAGTTATGTATCAACATAAGTATATATATATATATATATATATATATATATATATATATATATATATATATATATATATATATATATATATATATATATATATAATATATATATATATATATATATATATTATATATATATATATATATATATATATATATATATATATATATATATATATATATATATATATATATATATATATATATATATATATATATATATATATATATATATATATATATATATATATATATATATATATATATATACAACATATATATATATATATATATACATAACCTAAACTATCCATGTAAATATAGTGAATTAATATGTTGAGTATTTGTGTTTTTTTTATTTTTATATAATTCAAGAAGTATTCTAGATTAATACTTCATAAGCAATTAACAAAACAATAATTGGAATTAATTCCAATGCTAGTCTATACCGTGTTTTATTTTTTTAAAATGCTTTAAGTTTTAATCAGTAGTTAAATATCCTATCGAGTTTTGCGAATAATAACAATACTTGTGTAAGTTATTACACAATGCTTATATATATATACTATGTTTTTATTTACTTTAAGTTTTAACTAGTGATTTAATTTTATATGTAAATGTTGGACTTCGAGTCAACATATGAATATTTTTATTGTGAAACAATCTGTTAAGTGATTAATAATTCTATATTAAGAGTAAACAGAGGAGAAAATAATTAAAAGTAATTAACTTTCGTTAAAAAAAAGAATTTGAGTGTTTCTTTCTACTATATATGCAAAACTATATGCTTTATATGTATTCTAATGTGAATATTTATTTTAGATACAGCCTTAGCTTTTTTTTGGAAATTAAATTTTTCGCAGCATCCTTTCGGATCCATTTTTTTTCAATCATTGTTTGACACATTTTTGGAAAGCAACAAATTTTGAAGTCACTTCAAATGTATCCTGATACTAACATCTCATACCATCAGAAACCAAAACAAACTTGATCAACTGATATTTTGGAAACTATAGCAGTATTACAGACTTTACTACAAGTCCATCAGAAAGTGAGATAAAATCAGAACTTAATTTAGGCCTAGAGAATGTGTTACATAGCCCAAATGGCTTATATTATTGAAATATGTGAAAATGCTTTGTGCTGGAAAAATATGTGAAAAATTAAAAAAACCAAAAATGTTATGTGTAATTTATCCAAGGCATTTCTAAACCTGAAAAATAAACGGTATATCAACCACATCGCACAGATAAATTAAATTATTAATGGGAATTAAATTTAAACTCAAAGAACTCATAAACGTTTCTAATATAACTTGAAATCTAATTTAAGCAGAACCAACAATATAATGCTTAAGCCGCTTGGGGTCAAGTTAAAACAGAAGATGCATATGAAGAAGCGTAAAAAGAGTATTTTTCAGTCCTAGAGACAGAGAAAAAGAGAAGCAAGGATGAATTTCAAATTGAAATCCTTCGACAAAAAAAGAACATGGCCTATATTGGACCAGAAACATGACCCTAAGGAAACCCGTTGAGGGTATATGCACATAATGACCCAAAGATGGCAGCATAATAGCTGTAAACAAAATTAAGTCGTTTTAAAAGTAAAATATTGAGAATTGGGACAATTCTTCTTTAAATGGGGAGTATTGTGGTAAAGCTTTCTAATTTAGTTAATTATGAATTTAGTAAAAATATATTAAGACGCAAATACAAAGTTTAGAAATACCACTTTTTATTAAAATAAGGAATATATCCTGCCAAGTTTCTGCTTAATGGGAAATTGAGTAATCACCACTTCCTAGCTATTGCGTCGGTTGGTTAAAGGAAGGTGTGGTTGATAAAAATGTATAAAAGATACATTTTGATGGGAAGGGGGAGACTGAGACTAACTTTATGCCGGACTGACCTCTGGTCCGTTGTTTTTAGAAATACCTTGGAATCTTATCGAATCATTGTAAGTGTCTAAGTATCTTATTATATATTATTGTAGTTTTTTGAGACTTGTGGTCTACTTGGGACAGCCAGTCCCAGTAGAAAATATATATCTATTATTATTATATGTTAATTGAATAAAAGTATTGCATTATAGCCAACCTCTCTACGATCTACCTTTAGCCCCTCGAACATACCCAGCTGGTACGCCTCATTAGTTCGGTCATAGCCTAAGGCACGCTACCAAAGTTTAATTACCTTAGGGCCAGAGTTTACCACCCCTATAAAGGGAGAAATAAAGGCATCTACGATTACATCACCCAAATACCATAAATTACACTTTACAACAAAGTTAGCCTGTAAGACCAGTATACACTAAACTCATCCGTGAAGCAAAGAAAAAATATTATTATACAAAAATTCTCAATTGCAAAGGAAAACTGAAAAAGATCTGGTCCACCATTAATGATATACTCTCAAAAAATTGAAAATCAAAGTCTATACCTATTCGCCTTAAAGACACAAATGGTAGATTGATTGACCCTTTACATGCACCTGACGCATTTAATAATTATTTTTCTAATGTTCCTCATACTGATTCCCGCTCCTCCTTACAGGCTGTATTCCCTTGCTTCAATTCTAGATCCATGTTTTTCTGCCCAACTTACAGCAATGAGGTACTTCAAATCATCGTACCTAATAGTTGAGGTACCTAATAGTTTTACACCTGACTGTCTTGGATTAAGTAATAAGCTCCTGAAGATCATATCTCCTTTTGTTTGCGAGCCCATCAAGCATATTGCCAACCTATCTTTAACCCACGGAGTTTTCCCTGATTTACTAAAGTCAGCCATTATTATCCCTGTTCTTAAAAAGGGCGATCCAACTGAGATAGGTAATTATCGTCCAATCTCAATTCTCCCTGTTATATAAAAAGTGCTCGAGAGAATCATCTTCAGACGTCTGTCTCCCTTTCTGTTTGACAGTCAGCACTATGTTTCCTTGATTTCTCCTCACCAATATGGCTTTAGGCCGAAATTTTCAACTTCTCATGCTCTAATTGACGCCACACAGTTCATACGCTCACAACTCAACCTTAAAAAACTGTATTGGGTTTGTTTTTGGATTTTTCTAAGGCCTTTGACACGGTCGATCACAGTATTTTAATAAGTAAATTAAATAGTAACGGTATTCGTGGTGTACCCCTCTCTTGGTTTGATTCTTATCTATCTGGAAGGTACAGAGTGTGAGCTTAGGTGGAGTATCCTCTCAGCCCTTACCTGTTCGGAGGGGTGTCCCGCAAGGCTCCGCTCTAGACCCTATTTTATTTCTCCTATATATCAATGATCTTGTTATGGACCTGGGCCCTTCAGTGTATCCTGTACTATTTGCTGATGACAGCAACTTCTTCATCACTGGCACCAATTTACAATCGGCAATAACCTCAGCCCAAGTCCTTCTGAACAGAGTCCAGGCGTGGTGCCTTACGAATAACATGACCATTAATAGCAAAAAAAGTCAAATAGTATTATTCAGAACCCCCTACAACAAAGACGTAATTCAACCTGCTCTTGGTCTCAAGTACTCCTCCGACATCCTCCCACAAGTGGAGGTTGCCAAGTTTCTTGGTGTATTTATTGACTCATGCTTGTCCTTCTCTAATCATATTTCTTACATCACAGCAATAATTTTGAGACAAGTAGCTATGATTAACCGTGTGAATTATTTTCTTCCTCCTGACATCCTAGTTACCCTCTATTATTCCTTTATTTTTCCTTACCTTTCTTATTGCGGATCAGTTTGGGTAAATACAAACCGGTCTTTCACTAAAAAACTCAAATTTGCCCAAAACCGTGCTATTAAAGCAGTTTTTCGGCTTCCCCGTCTATATCCAACCCGTGATTTGTATTCAGATTTTGGCATAGCTCCACTTGATCAAATCATACAAAAACTAAACTTATCGCTTGCTTACTCTGCTTTCCACAATAATCTTCCACCTCAACTACTAACCTATTATAAAATTAATAATTCGAAAGCCGACTGTCTCCGTTCATCCACTAGAGCCTTTATAATTCCTAAATTCGTTTCTAGTGCTGCCCAGCAATCTCCCATTTACAAATCTATTATTCAATGGAACAAAATACCCTCCAGTGTTGAACTAGCCACAAGTTTCTGCAAGCTGTATAAAAATGTAACAAAACTGGATAATATAATTTATTCTTTCAGTTTTTAACCAATTTGCTTTAATTACCCATGTTTTATTCTTCTATCTTTATTTTTTTTTTTTTTTTTTTTTTTGGTCCTTAACAAGTTCTCTTCTAGGATCTTTATTGTTATTGATGTTTGTGTTATGTTTTTATTCGAATAAATTGAATTGAAAAACTTTGGCGCGAACAGCAAGGTATTGAGGAGGGGTTATACCCCTCACATTCAGAACAGTTTCTGTTCTTTTAAGTTTTAGCGTTCCTCCTTAATTTCAGTTAAAAAAAAAAACAATTTTTTATTTATTTAACAACTGAAAGGCTGAACCAATTCTCAGTGGAAAATATTGACATATTGCTTATTTGAATAGCCAAAAAAGCCAGTAGCTTATTTTTCTTCATCCTGAGCCCGAAGAATTCCAAATCAGGGTTTTTGTAATATTATAGGTACAACACTATAACGCCATATTAGATGGCATTAGTGTTGTACCTGATTAGATTGTAGTGAAAACAATTAGTAATTGAGGTGGTAAAAGTTGGCTAGCCAGTGGAAAAGTAACTCTGTTTCGAAATACAGATAGAACAGTTTATTTTGAGCCCAAAACGATTCCTTTGGGAAGCCAGAAATCCAGCAGTGTCGATCAAATTCCATTAAGAAGATATTTGCTGCCACCTATAGTCAGCAGTCTAGTAAGTGGGAAAGAAAGCGCTCCAGGCCACTAATAGTAAAGCCATCCGTGAGTGTTAGCCGTGCCCCGAAGTAAACAGCAAAAGCGGAATACACGATCAGCCTTTTCGTGGATATATATTAAGGGCTATTTGAGGTACGTGATATTTTTATTTTTAGTAGAATCTAATGCTGAAAATGGAAGAACTACTAGCCGAAATGCGAATGATGAGAGGTGAGGTAACGGAGAAGTTGCAGCGAATTGAAAATGCCGTTGCCAGCGCTGAAGCTGTACGGAGGGAATGGGCTACGTTCGAGAAGAAAAAAGATAAAAAAGTTAGTGCTTTGGAAACTAAATTTGCAGAACTTAATACAATTACCTATAAAAATCACTTCCAAATATTTGTTGATGGGTCAAAAATGAATGAGCAGGTAGCAAGTGGTGCTTTCCTTCCTCACCTGAAAATTGCAATGGGCGAGAGATTATATAATAATTTATCTATAATGTCTGCTGAGTTAAATGCCATAATCATGGCCTTAGAACACCTTAAGGAAAACCAACCTTTGATTGCAAATTCAAATAATATTATCATATACTCCGACTCTCTATCAAGCCTTGAGTTGCTGGCCTCAGCTCCTCAGTATAAGTTGGACATTGACACTTATCATTGTCTCAGTATTATAGATAATCTTGCTTCAAGTGGCATAAAAACTTATTTTCAGTATATTCCTAGCCACTCTGGCATAAGTGGTAATCATCAGGTTGATGAAATAGCAAAAAATGCTATAAATATTGACCAGCCAAGTGGGAGACCAATCCCAATTAGAGATATTTACCGATGGAGGCTATCAGATATTAATTTTAATAAGATTAATCCTATCCTTTCCCCCTTTCCCAATAAGTATCTTTCTAAAATTTATCATAGAATTCGTTCTGGAACAAATGGACTAAATTTTCTTGCATTCTCATATAAGTTTTCTAATTCAAGTGGTTCAAGTCCCCTGTCCGCTCTTTGCAGGCATTGTAATATGAATAATGAAACAAACGTCTGCACAACATACCTTGCTTTGTAAACTGGTAAAATGCTTCAAACACCACAAAATCTCACTATCAGCCAAGAGCCTAGCCAACTATACCTGCACACAGAGCACAGAAATTGATATCTATCATCTTATATTTGAACTCCTTGAGTCGAAAGATCTACTGAAAGATATCTGAGAATATCTAATAAATAAGAGACAACCAAGCCAGTAGCTCTGTTGCCCACAGAGTGAAGCAAAAAGAAAAGGGCTAAATAGTATCAACTGAATAGCCCGCCTTGCTGTGAATTAGAAGAAGAACTAAAGTTCAGGAACTCTCGCTCATGTTGGTAAAGTTTGAATTTGAATCTAAGAAAAATAACTTGGTGTTATGCGAGTTCAACCCAGGAGTAAGGGGTCGTTCGCTAAAGGATGACTTATTACAGTGTTTTGGTAGGGTTGTGCCCAGTTTAGACATCCGCTGGAGTGACATTGAAGAGGCATTTAGAATGAAAACTCGTTCCGGAGAAGTCTCATCAGTCCTAATTAGATTCACAACTTAAGATATTCGCGACTCGCTTCTACGGAGCAATCGATATCTCAGAGAATATGGGCCGAAAGTGGCCCCTGATTATACCAAGGCTGAAAGGGAAGCGAGAAACAAGTTGAGACCAATTCTAGAGCAAGCAAAAAGCGAAGGTAGATGCGATGCATTCCTACAGGGGACGATATTACGAATTGGAGACCAAACATTTTCTTACGACCCTGAAACTCAGCGAGTGATCAAAACTGTCCAAAATCCCAGCGCGACAAGTACGAAGGTGGCCGATGGGGAAAGTGACAGGATTGCAGATGGGGACACAGAATCGGTTATGAGCCATGCATCCGATACTACGGTCATAGACGGCAACACGGCAGAGACGCCGGTTAGGATGTCTCAAGGGCCAGTGGATTCGGAAGTTAGACCGTTACGGGTTCAAAAAAGACTGGCGGAGAGAAAACCGGAAGATGCGAATCGTCAACCCAGCACTAGAGTGGGAAGAGGGAGTACGAGTGGGTCGGGAAGAAGAGTCTGGGATGGACGGACGAGAAGCAGAGGCTTGGCAAGAGGAAACGAACCTAATAGGTTTATTCCTGATCCGGCAATTAGGGAATAGGATTTTGAGGGCCGTGGTGCAATGAATTTGAAAATATGTTTCTGGAATATTCAGGGATTTAGTGATCAGAAACTAAGTGATTTATGTAGGTTAGATGAGTGGGATATTATAGGTCTAGCTGAGACATGGAGAAGTTCTTGTATTTACATTCAAGGGTTTATATGTGAGTGCGTTGCTGTTGCTGTTTTATGTAGAGAAAGTCGTTTCTGCTCGGTTTTGAGATTGAAAAGTGAGTCTGAGAACATTGTGTGGTTAAAGGTAAAAAATGAATGAATTAAATCTAGTTATAGGAGCTGTTTATATACCACCACAGAATAGTTCGTATATGAAGGAACATATTTGGGAGTTGGTATCAAAAGAGATGAGAAAATATGTTGAATTGTATGGTGATAGCTATTTTATTCTTACAGGTGACCTTAACGCGTATTCTGGGATTTCAGATGGCAAATTTGAGGAAGTTGGAGATAACTGGAGGAGCAATGTATCGCGGGATCCTTCCGAATCAACTTGGTGTTATGAAGATTTAAAAATTGGTAAGCGACAGAGTAAAGACCAGATCCGTAGAAGGAATAAATGGGGATCTAACCTTTTAGATTTTTGTGTGAATGAAAAAATGGTACTTGTGAATGGTAGACTAGGAGAAGATGAAGAAGTGGGGAATTTCACTTGTTTTTCTGGGTCAGCAAGTGTTGCAGATTATTGTTTGGTTGGGTTGAATCTGTGGCCAATGTGTTAAAATTTTAGAGTGATGGGTTGCGTAGGGTCGGACCACGCTCCAATTGCTCTTAATCTGAGTGTTCCTGGGTCCTAGAGGTCTGTATGCGAGATAAGGGTTCGGAGTTGGCAAAGAGAAGATGAGATAAGTAGATTTACAAAGAATGATCATTGTATTAGAAAACCGATAAAAATAGTTAAGGAGACAGAAGATATAGTAAACCAAGGGATAATAAGAGGTAATACTCAGGAGCTATTAGAAGAGTGTGAGGAATTTTGTAAAATTGGTAAGGTGGAGGAGAGTATAAAGGGACTGAATAAGGTAGTGTATGATATTTGCGTAGGAGCAAGAGAAAGTGATAAAATTGAG
Source organism: Artemia sinica (assembly GCA_027921565.1). NCBI lineage: Eukaryota > Metazoa > Arthropoda > Branchiopoda > Anostraca > Artemiidae > Artemia > Artemia sinica. The sequence goes on along the minus strand of CM051257.1, from coordinate 77,647,256 downwards.
GGTAGGAATTCAGAGGAGAGGGAATTGGATATGGAAAGGAAAAAGTTAAAAGCTAGGCTACAAGAAGCGTTAGATGCAGTCAAGTTCCAGAGACCAGGGACTTTAGATAATAATTTATTGGCATACCGAAGAATTAGGAGAGAGTATAAGAAAGTAGTAAGAAAGCGTAAGAAGATGAAAGAAGAAGAAGATATTAAGGAGATAGAGCAGGCATTAAAGGATAAGGATAGCAAAGTTTTTTGGAAGAAGGTTTCAAGTTCTACCAGAAGGGAGACAAGCCAAGATAACCCCCTCGCGGACACCTGGTCGAGTGAATTAAAGAGGCAGGAGACAACGGAAAATGAGTGTGTATTTGAAGATAATTGGAAGAAGAGTATCAAAGATCAAGTTTATGGCCCTATGAAGGAAGAAGATGATGCTTTAATCGAGCCAGTTAGGGTAGAAGAAGCATGGAAAAGTTTAAAAGAGATGAAGGGATGTTCAGCACCTGGTCCTGATGGTATTCCAGCAGTTCTATGGAAGTATAGTAGAAGCGTAACATTGTATATTATTTCTTTGATATTTACAGCAGTTCTTCCATCTGGAATTTGGCCTAGTGAGTGGAGCCTGGGAGTAGGAGTGCCGATTTTTAAGACAGGGAATAGGAAACTACATGAAAATTATAGATGTATACATTTAGGTAACAAACTAGGAAAGCTAATGGCGAAGGTATTAGATAACAGACTTAGAAGTTGGCTCCAGAAAACTGAAAGGCTAGCCGCGGAGCAGTCAGGATTCAGAGAGGGACATAGTACGATTGATCAGATTTTTACATTAAAGTGTTTAGTTGATAAGTTTATAAATAAGAAGGGAGGTAAATTGTATGTAGCTTTTTTGGATTTAAAAGGGGCATTTGATAATGTAAAGAGGGAACTGTCAATGAAAAATTGTATAAATATTGGCCTGCCATACCCACTTGTAAGGATTTTAATAAGTATGTGTGAAGCTACAAAGTTTGTTATTAGGGTTGCAAGAAAATTTTCAGATGCAATTTGTTCTAGAAAGGGGGTTAAACAAGGTTGCCCCCTGTCTCCGCGGCTATTTTCGTTGTTTATTAATGATTTGCCGGATTTTCTTAGGAAGCAAGGAGCCCCAATGGTGTTATTAGATGTCTGTGAACTATGCATGCTGATGTTCGCAGATGACCTGACACTAGTGGCGAAGTCTAGAGAGGATTTACAGTTCTTGTCGGATAGAACTAAGTATTATATAGATAGGAAACAACTAAGCCTGAATGTAAAGAAGTCGGTAGTTATGGTTTTTAGAAAAGGGGGTAAGAGCACAAGTAGGGATAGAGTAAAATGGGAGGGAATCGATTTAGATTGTAGGGATGAGTTTACGTATTTAGGATGTAAGTTTTCGTCAAATGGTAAGTTCGGAAAGCAGCTGAAGCGAAGTCTTGCTAAAGGAAAGTCCTTCGCCTATGCTGTGACTGCTAGCCAACTGGCAAACATACAGAACCTGAAGATGCATAAGCAGATATTTCAGGTAAAGATTGAATCAGCTATGCATTATGGATCTGAAGTTACGTAGCTGGTGAGACGATAGAGAAGATTCAGCTTCAGTATTTTAAGAGAGTTTTAAGTCTACATTTTTCAACGAATAGTTTAGTATTGAGAGGAGATCTAGGTTTATTTTCTTTAAGAAGTGATAGGCTAGTAGGGATGATAAGACTATGGGAGAAAATCCTGAGTATGCCCAGAGTAAGGATAACAAAAGCAGCATATTTAGAAGCTCTGAGAATCCCAAAGAGTGATACGTGGCCATCTCAAATAAAGAAGATATTGGAAGATTGTGGATTTTCAGAGCTATGGAATGGTGGGCTAGGGATTGGATTAAAGGAAGGAGCAGTTGCAAATGGGGTCAGGGAAAAGTTAAGGGACCAGGAGATCCAGGTGTGGCATGCGCAAGTGAATGAGACTCGATCACTGGAGTTATATGCAAAGGCTAAGGAGCAGTGGGGAGAAGAATTGTATTTTAAGGCGGAGCTACAAACGAGGCAACAAAATTTGATTATTTGTGTCAGGTCAGATGGGTTACCACTAGGTGAGGGAAGGAAGTATCTGGGAGGGGTTAGGCAAGCTTCTGGTCCTTACTTCTGTCCAACGTGCGGGAAAGAGGAAGATTTGGTTCATTTTGTGGGGAAGTGTAGTGAATTAAAAGATTTAAGGAAAGAATTGTTTGGGGTTGAGGCTTGGGAGAGAGATGAGATAATACATTTATTAGCAAGGGAAGATATGGGAGGTATAAAGAGATTCGGAAGGTTCCTGACGATGGGTATAGAACATAGAGAAAGGTTTATTTTTTTTGAAGATTAGGGATGAGGGTGATATTTCACTAGCTTAGATTATAGTTTTGTGCCAATTTATGCTTGTATGAAAGTGTCTTTGTTCTTGTGACCACGGCCCTTTATTCGTTCATGTAATAGAAGTTTTTCTGTATTTTATTCAAAATTTAGAAAAATATTGAGCAAAATTCTTATTTTGTTATTGAATTGCTTTGTTATTGAATTTTTCCAAACCCTAAAGGTAATCTGAGTGAAAAAAATGATAAGAAATATCGAAATCGATATATCGATTATCGAATATCGAAAGTAAAAATATCGATATATAGTTTAATCAAATTATCACCCAACAATAGTTTTGATCTTTATAATTTTAATTGATAAGCCGTGGAAAAATGTTCTACCAGCCTACATAACTGCTTTAAAAAAAAGTAGGTTTGCTAATGAAATAGAAAACCCCGCTAGTTATCAGAGTCACGAGATTTAACAGGATTCATTCCTCTAGACACAGAGTGGTTACCTCTACTAAACTGTGATGAGTTCACCTTTGAGTATTTTATTCACATGGAAATGAAACTGCTGTCCAGGGTGCTTTACCGAAGCCGAATTATTGACTTGTCAAGATGAGGTGGAGGATAAAAAAGAAGAAACACTTACTCCACTCCATTACCACTGAAAATGAATTGGTCAATGTGAAATGGAAGTTGCTACATAAAAAAATTATAGGTTATTTTACAAAATCATTTTTTCGCTCATATGGTTTTTAATATACTCCAAATACATAAATGATAAAGAAGTTAAATAAAAGAACTTATATGCATGGATGTACATATATGTGTTATGTACTTTCAATAAAGCATATTTGAATATGCTTATTTCAATAAAGCATATTTCAATAAAGTTTATTTGAAATTCTTCCTTGTTCCTTCTTGATTATTTGAACATACAGTAATTGATTATTTATATATATATATATATAACATAAAACATGCTATATATACATATATAACATCTCAGTTATTTTGAACATCTTATTAATTGGAACATACTTTTCCCCTGGTTCCTTGAGTTTTAAATTATCGAGAGTCGACTGTATTGCCTTTGCAACAGAAGATGAAACATTTTCGAAATACTATATATTATTACAATATATTATTTATCTTTATTATTTAATCTTGTACGTCACTTTACAAGATATTATAATATATACTTTTACATTATTTGTCAGTGACAAAATATGCCTAGGAATTAATCAGACGAAAAAAAAAGCAACCTAAGCCGCTTCAACAACAGTTAACTTAAATATTTACGGGGTTGATGGCCTCTACTGAAGGAAATAGGCTAGACAAATAAAAGTAGTACCACTAGATTCCTCATTTTATGCTCTTTCCAAAGCATGTTGGCCTCTACTGAAGGGGTTGTTGGTCTCTACTGAAGGGGTTGTGGGCCTCTACTGAATAGGCTAGACAAATAAAAGTAGTACTGATACATTCCTCATTTTATGCTCTTTCCAAATAACATGGTTACTTTTCTGACAATGCAACCCAACCCCCCACACCCCACCCCATATGGTCCCAGATACAGCCCTAAGAATATATAAAAAAAAGTATAACATTAAAACAATAAAATTCACACTTTATAATTAACAGATTATCATGTTTCCTTCCATTGTTGTCTAATTTTGAAATAATATATATATTGACAATTCTATTGTTCTCGCTCAGACATAAGGTATTTCATCGATCAGAGAACGCATTAATCTATTTTCACAAAGAAGAACGACATCGTCACAAGATTCAACACAACAGAGAAATATATTATTAGGGTTAAGTGGGACCCTAGGGGAAGGGCAGGGTATACTTTCAGGGAAGTGACCATAACATCTGGAAAGAGCATAAAATAAGGAATCTAAAGGTACTAATTATTTTTATTCAGCGTGTTTTCTTCAGAAGAGGTTAACCCCTAAATGTTTGAAGAGACTACCCTTAACTGTTAAAGATGAACGCTTGAGTGAAAGTTCTAATTTCAAGGAAGGATATAATCATTTCATTAAAATCTTTCCTTTAACTTTCCCAACTAATACACTCAAGAAGTACATTTTCATGCACTTTCTATTGGAGTGTCTTTTCATCATACCCACCTAAATCGAGTGGCCTTGATTAGCGTCCCCTGGGTAGCTTATCTATCATTTTTGTCCAATAGGAAATAAACAAGAAAATATATATTCTTAACTATAACTTACGTCAGTATTCCAGATTGGGTTTCCGGCAGAGTAATTCGCTCCCTCGAACGAGATGACTTGAATATGTTGTTGTCATTTTCGATGACTGAATGTCGGTCTGTCTGACATGGAACATCGGCTAAAACCTGAAAGAAGAGGAAATAAGCTTAGAAAAAAAGAGCGAAAAAACATGTAATAATGCATCCTGAATATGTTAATAAGTTTCTTCAGCAAAGTTTTAACGAAGGTACAATTTGCCAAGCAAAAACTGCAGGCAACGTCGCTATGTGAATTCAGGCAGTTATGTTTAATTAAAGGCAAAATTTTTCAAGGCCCTCAAAAATTTCTTGAAAATATAAACTCCTTTAAATACCTGTCTAAAAAAAATACCACTAGTAATTTTTCGTCACTACATAAGCAAGAATTTCTTAAAAGTTATAAAAAGAATTTTGCCGGCAAAAGTAGACAAATTAGTCCACTCGGATTCAAAACAGAAGCAAAACGAATTTCCGTTTAATGAAGATATCCGTTCATCAAGCAGTGTGAATTTGAGCTGTTAAAGTAGTAGGTACTAAGTACCTACTGAGTCACCTTCTCAGTAGGGGCCCTCCCCAGGCCACTTAGCGCGTCCCCAGGTGGCGGATAGGGGAATGTCCTACAGATATGTAGGGTAGCTCCATAAAGGGAGGCGCGGACCAAGGGGGGCCTAGCCCATAGGGGTCCATAATTGAAACTAGGGTACCCTCGCCCGGGGGTTATAAATACAGGCGGAGGAGGATGAAGGCCCCTCTGACGCACACTGAGCAGGACCCACCGGCGTCTGGACACGTCCCGCTAGTTGCGAACCTTCTTCCAGCAATGGGTTAAATTGTATGGCACTGCAGGATACCATCGTGGGAGGATCCTCTCCAGGAGGACAACTGCGAAAGGGCGGAAGATCCAGACCTAGACAACAGCCTCTGCAATTTGGGTAGGCACCGGGGTTTCCGGCCCCTCGATCAGGGATTGGCGTCACTGCCCTTAGCCGAGTCGAAGAAACCGGTTGGGCAGTGGCCTAGCAAGTCCCGTAGAAAAAGAATATGCTAAAGAAACGTCAGGGAAAAGCCTTGGATCAAATCCCAATATAATGACGACCCATGCATGCCCCTCGACCATATTTCTGAACGCGAATAAACCAGTACGAATAGGATTTTGGAGCGTAAGGACCATGTCGGCTCTTTCAAAAACTTAGCAAGTTCTACAAGAGTGCAAAAACTTTCGACTTGACATCCTCGCAGTGACCAAAGCACGATGGAAAGGCTGTGGAGAAAAGAAGCTCAAAGCAATAAACAGCAACACGACTTATACATTTCTGTACAGCGGAAAAGCGGACAGACATGCAGCTGGAGTCGCAACTATATTGAACCCAAATGCAGCAAAATCTCTTTGCTCGTGGAGGCCGACTAACGAGAGAATCCTGTATACACGATTTGCATCTAACATGCAAAGCTGTCGCTAGTCATCTGCTATGCACCAACAAATGATGCCGATGAAGCCTCGAAATACGATTTTTATGAAACCCTCCAGTCCGTCCGAGACTCCATCCCTCTCCATGACGTCACTTGCCTGGCAGGCGACCTAAATGCGAAAGTTGGTCAGGACAGATCTTATTGCCCCGAGGTGTTGGGACACCACGGGCTTGGAACTATCAACGAAAATGGTGCAAGGCTAGTCAGCTTTGCCATGTCGTACAACCTGTTGATATGAGGTACATTATTTGAGCACAAAGATATCCATAAGTATACATGGACATCCCCAGACAAAACTGTCAAAAATCAGATTGACCACTTTCTGATCCGACGACGCTGGAGAACTAGTCTGAAAGACGTGAGGAGAAACAGAAGTGCGGACGTCGGGTCGGACCATGAACTTCTTGTAGCAACACGCAAGTTGATACTCCGCTCCAACAGATCTCGACAACCAACAAAATTACCTAGAAATTTCGACGTGGAGAAGCTCAGAGACAAGGATGTTAGGAGACAATTCAGCATTAAACTCTCGAACAGATTCGAGGCACTTGCTGATATACCACAAGACGTGGAAAAAGTTTGGACGACTATACAAAAAAACTACACAGAAACTGCTGAAGAAGTTCTTGGCTTTAAAAAGTCAATATAGGAACAGAGGATATCCCAGAAGACATGGGACTTGATCGAAGACCGCAAGAAAATAAAACAGAGCATGCTCAGTAATGATCCCTCTGCTGATGTCATGAAAGACATAGCGTATAAAGAAATGGACAGAGAAGTGAAGAAAAGTGCTAGATCAGACAAGCGATAGCACCACAATGAGCAAACAAGAATGGCAGAAGAGGCAGCCCGACGTGGTGACACGCGAGCTGTGTACCGCCTAACTAAAGAAATCGTTGGGAAGACCAACGTACAAGATGGACCAGTAAAAGAGGAAAACGGAAGACTGCTAACCGATCCAGATGACCAGAAAAATAGATGGGCGGATTACTTCGAAAGCCTTCTCAACCGCACGTCCCGTTCTGCTCCACCAGATATTCCGGACAGCCCATTTTTGGATCTCCTCATTAACGAAGACGAGCCAACGGCGAAAAAGATCCTTTCAGCCTCGAATAAGCTGAAGGATGGAAAATCTCCGGGAAGTGACCGTATATCTGGAGAAATGGTCAATTCATCAATCCACAGGTCTCTTTCAGTGTGGCTAGGCTTCTTTTCCTTCCTCTGGCAAAAGAAAAAGTCCCCAAAGACTGGAGAGCAGGAACCATTATTAAATCAGAGGCAACGCTGTAGCGTTGCCTATAGTAAAGACCATACGGCTCCAAGGTTTTATTATTATTATTTTTTTTTTCCCAGAGGCACTTCATATGGAAGAGGTTGTCGTAGAAGCTTCAAAGGGGGCTCATTCGATTGGAAATCGAGAGTTCTAGAGCCCTTTTTAATAGTCGAAAATGATTGGAGGGCAACTAGCCCCCCCCCCCACGCCCATCATTCCCCCAAACACATCCAATCAAAATTTTGAGATAGCCATTTTGCTCAGCGTAGTTGGTTTCCAGATAGAAAACATATTTTTGAGGAGGACACTCCCCCACAACCCTCAGGGCAAGGGTTTTAAGTTATGCCCTGGGGGCATATAAGGTTTTTATAGAAGGCGTTGTCGTAGAAACTTCAAAACGGGCTCAATCGATTGGAAATTAAAGGGCTAGTGCCCTTTTAATAGTCAAAAGTGATTGGAGTGTAACTAGACCCCCTCTCCCCCCCCACGCCCATCATTTCCCCAAACACATCCAATCAAAATTTTGAGATAGCCATTTTGTTCAGCATAGTTGATTTCCAGATAAAAAATATATTTTTGAGGAGGACACTCCCCCACAACCCTCAGGGCAAGGGTTTTAAGTTATACCCTGGGGGCATATAAGGTTTTTATAGAACGCGTTGTCGTAGAAACTTCAAAACAGGCTCAATCGATTGGAAATTAAAGGGCTAGCTCCCTTTTTAATAGTCGAAAGTGATTGGAGTGTAACTAGCCCCCCCCCAAGCCCATCATTTCCCCAAACACATCCAATCAAAATTTTGAGATAGCCATTTTGTTCAGCGTAGTTGATTTCCAGATAGAAAATATATTTTTGAGGAGGACAGTCCCCCATAACCCTCAGGGCAAGGGTTTTAAGTTATACACTGGGGGCATATAAGGTTTTTATAGAAGGCGTTGTCGTAGAAACTTCAAAAAAGGCTCATTCGATTGGAAATTAAAGGGCTAGTGCACTTTTTAATAGTCGAAAGTGATTGGAGGGCAACTAGCCCCCCCCCCACGTCCATTATTCCCCAAAACACATCCAATCAAATTTTTGAGATAGCCATTTTGTTCAGCGTAGTTGATTTCCATATAGAAAATATATTTTTGAGGAGGACACTCCCCCACAACCCTCAGGGCAAGGGTTTTAAGTTATGCCCTGGGGGCATATAAGGTTTTTATAGAAGGCGTTGTCGTAGAAACTTCAAAACAGGCTCATTCGATTGGAAATTAAAGGGCTAGTGCCCTTTTTAATAGTCGAAAGTGATTTGAGGGCAACTAACCCCCATCTCACGCCCACCTTTTCCCCAAACACATCCAATCAAAATTTTAAGACAGCCATTTTATTAAACGTAGTTTCAAGTTCTGGAAATTAGGTCTTTGAGGATGACAAAAACCCCCACGGCCCTCAGGGCAAGAGTTGTAATTTAAGGAATCATTTCCCCAAACACATCCAATCAAAATTTTGAGATTGCCATTTTGTTCAGCGTAGTTGATTTCCAGATAGAATATATTTTTGAGGAGGACACTCCCCCAAAACCCTTAGGGGAAGGGTTTTAAGTTATACCCTGGGGGCATATAAGGTTTTTATAGAAGGCGTTGTCATAGAAACTTCAAAAAAGGCTCATTCGATTGGAGATTCAAAAAGCTAGCGCCCTTTTTAATAGTCAAAAGTGATTGAAGGGCAACCAGCCCCCCCCCACGCCCATTATTCCCCCAAACGCATCCAATCAAAATTTTGAGAGAGCTATTTTGTTCAGCGTAGTTGATTTCCAGATAGAAAATGTATTTTGAGGAGGAAACTCCCCCCCAACCCTCAGGGCAAGGGTTTCAAGTTATGCCCTGGGGGTATATAAGGTTTTTATAGAAGGCGTTGTCGTAGAAACTTCAAACAGACTCATTCGATTGGAAATTAAAGGGCTAGTGCCCTTTTAATAGTCGAAAGTGATTGGAGTGCAACTAGCCCCCCCCCCCCACGCCGATCATTTCCCCAAACACATCCAATCAAAATTTTGAGATAGCCATTTTGTTCAGCGTAGTTGATTCCAGATAGAAAATACGTTTTTGAGGAGGACACTCCCCCACAACCCTCAGGGCAAGGGTTTCAAGATATGCCCTGGGGGCATATAAGGTTTTTATAGAAGGAGTTGTCGTAGAAACTTCAAAACAGGCTCATTCGATTGGAAATTAAAGGGCTAGTGCGCTTTTTAATAGTCGAAAGTGATTGGAGTGCAACTAGCCCCCCCCCCCCGACGCCCATCATTCCCCCAAACACATCCAATCAAAATTTTGAGATAGCCATTTTGTTCAGCGTAGTTGATTTCCAGATAGAAAATATGTTTTTGAGGAGGACACTCCCCCACAACCTTCAGGGCAAGGGTTTTAAGATATGACCTGGGGGCATATAAGGTTTTTATAGAAGGCGTTGTCGTAGAAACTTCAAAAAAGGCTCATTCGATTGGAAATTCAAAGGGCTAGTGCCCTTTTTAATAGTCGAAAGTGATTTGAGGGCAACTAGCCCCCCTCTCACGCCCACCTTTTCCCCCAAACACATCCAATCAAAATTTTGAGACAGCCATTTTATTAAACGTAGTTTTAAGTTCTGGAAATTAGGTCTTTGAGGATGACAACTCCCCCACAGCCCTCAGGGCAAGAGTTGTAATTTAAGGATTCTCCGAATCCTTCCCATTATTTCTTATGGAAGGGATGGTTGTATAAACTTTGGAGAGGTCTCATTTGACTGAAAATTGAAAGTTCTTGTTCACTTTTTAAGAGTCAAAAGAGATTGGAGGGTGACTAGCCCCCCCCCCTCCTTCACGCCCTAAATGCATCAGATAAAAATTTGAGATTGACATTTTGTTAAAATGGTTCAAAGTTCTGATAACAAAAAACTCCGGTGTCGACACAGCCCACCAGAGCACGGGGGTAGGCGTTGTAAGTTATGCCCCAGGGCATAACTTAATGGACAGAGAAGCAATTAGCTTTAAAAGTAAAGTTTTAGAGGTGGACTGCAACCCCTTTCTATATTGGTATTTTTGTTCATATCAAGTTTCGATACCATTGTTTACTTTCACTTGATTTTTTTTTTTTTTTTTTTTTTTATATCTAATTCGTGTCCGTTCGATTTTATTTCAAATGACGGAATCTGCTGCCCTCTCAAAGATCTTCATACTTTAGTTTAACTTTCAAAAGTTAAAAGGTGCACACTCACAAAATTTCCCCTACACTGATGGAAGCGACCCCGAGGACTCCCCCCCCCCACTAGGTGGAGAGACAAAGCCGATGAATTCCTCGCCCAAGCCCACATCCCAGTCCAAGAAGCTGCGAGCCTGGAAGCGTTAGGTCAACCTGGAACCTGGAGTCTCATCGTTCTCTACTTCGAACCCTCGGCAGGAGCCTTAAGTCAGGTTAAGTCAAGTCATAAAATTTTCCAAGGTAGAATCGGAAATACTGAGAATAAACTAGTTGTGATTTATAAATTTCTTAATGAGAGGGGACTGGGTCATTAGACAAACATTACTCCTTAAGGAGTAACTCGAAATTAACAAATTCCACGGTTCTTTAACTTTAAATCCCAAAACTAATTCCGTGTCTCGCTATAACAAATTAGAAAACCAAGTAAAACTAACAAGCAAACCAAAAATATATATACTTTATCAAACGCATCAAGTTCTGTCCAATGTTCAGCTTTGATAGCGGACGCAATTACTTTAGTTGAGAGGTTCTCTTCTAAATTACCAACAAACGATCTCAGCACATTACGTATTCGTTTCACCCTTGTCGTACTTGCATCATTCGCGATAATTAGGGAGGGGTGCATTGTCTGTAACATGACGTACATCTTTCCACCTGGAGCGCTGCACATATCAAGAACCGATTGACCAGGGTTAATTCCAAGGGCAAGAACAGGTAATATTGATGCTCCGTCCATGCAGTAGTAGCCTACAAAATATATGAAGATTACAGAAACATATAATTATAATAGACTACAGCGAGAGCTAATTTTTACGATTGTCGAGCGTCTTTCCTTTGAAATACCAACCAAAAGTGGCAATGCCGATAAAGAAAGCGCCAATGCTGACAAAAAAAACTATTTTGTGAAAATACGAAACTCAAGAATACAAAATACGATACTGCAAAAATACTGTAAAACTATAGAAATACTGAATGTAATCGGAATTAATACCAATAAATAGAATCTGGATTTATTCGTAGCTTCCAGGAAGAAAAAAGTCATTTTTAACAAGAACGGATATATTTTATATGAACAAATGGGTAAATAATGAATTTCTGGAATTAACTGAGCAAATTTTATTGAAAAGAAGATCGTTTTCACCTCTCAAAATCAAGCAGAAAAAATGGAAAACATGGACCCATTTGCCCCTTGTATGAATACAACACTCGTTCTTGTCATACAAAGAGCTATTGTTTACATGCGTGCATCTTCCAATGATTTTTTTTACAGTATTTGGTAGCCACCCAAAATAAGGAATATTTGGCATATTATCAAAAAAAGTGGCTTTCGGGTATTTTATATTTGTTTTTAATTTTAGAATTAAAAAATCAAAAACTACAAAGCACTCTCTCAATCTAAAACTACAGTTTTCATGTATTTTCGTGAGCAATTTTTTTTAAGTACATTCCTTTCTATCGCCAATCCTAAATTTCAAGGATATGGGGAAAATTTAGAGATTAGACCGTTTAAAAATTTATTAGCTCTAAAAACGCCGTTACTAAACTACTTACAACATATTAAATTGCTTATTATCTATTTTGTTTATTATTATATTGTTGAAATTGTTTATTATCTAATATTAAATTGTTTATTATCTAATTTTTTATTATTGTAAATTGTTTATTGTTTTTACTTTAAATATACGCATTAAAATGTTGCTGGATTAGAATATATTACATGAGAGATGCGTTAAAATGCTATAATTAAACTGCTATTAAAACGATTTATTGTGTGTTATATTGTTTTTATTAAAAGCTACAGGGAGCTAATATTATATTAAATATACAAGAGACATTCAAAAATACACAGAGTTTTCTTTTATTTTTTATTAATTCTTCTATTACAACTCGTTTTTCTATAACAGCTTTTCAACGTAACCTTTATCAAAATCGATGCAATACAGGCGGTGCTTCAATCTATTTGACCTTTGAAAGAAATCTAGAGATCCCTTTAGGAGCTGTGTTTATACTGTGTCTTTTTCTTCATCAATGCTATTACAATGGACCCCTTTCGACTGTTCTTTGAATTTTAAGGACAAAAAAGCACAAATAGGGCTACATCCAGGCTATAACAGGGCTAGATCCCGCAACAATTCCCATCGATTCACTTAAACCTTCTTGTGTAACGCGTGAAGAATGCGCTGAGGCGTTGTCATAATGAAGAGGACTGAATAATGGAACTTTCCTAAACAGTATTTTTTTTTAGCTAATTCTGCTCTAAATTTTCTTGAAACCATGGCCGGATAAAGAGCGATTGGGCCCGATCGGGCCCCGCGATTGAAGGGGCCCCGTGCAGCCATCAAAGTGAACAATTGATTTTCCGAAATTGTGAAATGTTCTTAACAATTCCAGTGAGCGTTGCTTCTAGAGAGAGAACATTTTCCAGGGTAAAACCAATAAAAAAAAAACTATCTGATATCGACAATACTCAGGATAGACTAAATAGTTAAGCATAGTTAAGCAACTAAATTTGTTGATTAAAAGTGAAGATATAAGGAACATAGATTTTAAAACCGTTTCAGAAGCATTTGCAGAACACAAATTTAGAAATATGTACATTCACGTGCCCATATTCGCTGATGTAAGTTTCAAAGGCATTTTCATAATATCTAGGGGACACAAACGTAAATTAAGGTAAGCACAAAATGAGCACAAAAAAAGAAGAAAAGAGACAAAAACGTAAGCTCAAAATGAACAAACTGGGCCATCAAATGAGACAAGGTACAGAGAACGACCTGAAAAACGTAAGTGTACGGCGGGTGAAAATAAACAACCTAGACCATCAAAAGTGACAAGGCCAATCCAAGCAGCTAAGGCAAAAGACACTTAAAAATGTCTGAAGCAGCGGTAAACGAAAATAAAGATCAAAGAGATATGTAGTTAGAATATTAGCGAAACCGACAATTAGAACAAGTCAACTGAGAATCCCAACGACACAAACATGAAAGTGAAGAACAAACAAAGTTTGCGGTTACAAGATATGACAATGAGGATCACAACGAGTAAAAATGAAAATGAAGAACAAAGAAATGTGTGGTCACGAGAACAAAGAAATTCGCTGTTACAAGATAATCAGCAGCGAGAATTACAAGCAACAGAACGTGTCAAAAATGAAAGGGAAGAACCAAGAATTGTATGGTTTGCAGATGCGCTAAAGCGAGTATCAAAAAGTATCAAAAATGACAGTGAAGAACAAAGAACTGTGCTGTTAAAGGACATCGAGAATCAGAACAAGTCATAAATGAAAGTGCAGAAGAAAAAAATATTATGTCCCATCACAATCTTCGATACCAGCTAGCTATGGTGTAAAACCCAGTAAAAACCTATAAAGATGCCGTGAACTACGCAAGTGGTATTAACAAGTCATTGGGGACCTTCAACTCTGGACGTATTCACTGCGGAGTCCTCCATTATCTGGCAGTAAAAGTGAATGCTGCCTGCTTAGTCAAATTGAATTCCTGCACCAACAATATCCAAAGAATTCGTTTGGCCTGTTATAGGACATAACTTACTCTCTAAAGAGTTCCAAAAACTTACTGTACCAAACACGTAGTTCCAAGACGAAATTAGAACTCATGTTTTGCTTGATCTTTATTTAAAGTAAGCGATGATCGAACCAAAAATAGTCGTAATGTTTTAAGCTTCAAAACAGCTGGACAAATTTGTTACGAAATCAATTTAGCGGCACACCATGACATACAGAAGGTAATTTTTAACCATATTCATATGGCCAAGTGCAGTTTTTAGACCCCAATGGAGATGTTAAAGAGCACCTTTCACATCTTTTAAATTATTCGATCAGTTGTAACCCAACAGATCTCTTGGAAGAAATATTTTGAGACACAAACAGCTATGCTAAAGGTTACATGAAAATAGTCCCCCTCCGCGGAAAATACCCCCCGTGAAAAATAAGGCTTTCCAAATTTGAGAATTTTATTTGAGTTTTATTTCTTTAATTTCCGTAGGGGGAAGGAATTGTGGCACTTGTGTGTTATGCGCCACTCACTCAAGTTTACGCTGTGTAAAATTCGAGAACACACCTGTTTTTTTGTTAGTTTCTTCGTTACTTTAGAAATAAGTTTGAGCTATAGATTTGCACATTAGGGGGGGGGGGGGGGGTAAGCATAGCGGTTCTGCATGCAAAATGTGTTTTGTACAATTATTCTGCATATTAGATAGATAGATAAATAAGTGTATTTTAAAGCCAAACATATGGCCATGAATACAGTAAAATAACATAAATGAATATAGAGAATGGGGAGGGGGTGTTTAAACCCCTGGAAAATGCCCCCCCCCCCACCACCAAAAATACTCCCTATGAGCTTCTGCAATTTTTAGCAGTGACGGGTGCCAAATTAAAAAAAAAAATGAAGAAGAAAAAAAAATTAGGTAAACAATCATCAAAATTAAGCTAAAACATGTGGCACCAAAAAGTTTAAGAAGGTTTGGCTATCCTTTGAAAGGATAGTAGGCTTTGGGAATCAACACATTCTAAATTGTTTCAGTTTTTACGGACAAAAGCGTTGGCAAATTCTACGAGTTTTTTTTTATCTTCCAAGTGTAAAACTACCACAAATCACCATTAACAAATAAATGAAACCCGAAACTAACAGAAATTACAATACATAGCCTATTCGAGGTCAAAACGAGCAAAAAGTAAAAGGAGTATGGCTAACAACACCCATGTCTTCTTCAGACCAGAAAATAGTTTGCACTTCACCTAATATCTTTTGTATTTGCCTCGTTGGTATAGAAACCGTAATAATATTATGTTTAATGTAACTGATATATTGACGTCATACGATAAGTTGGACTTCAAGTTAAAAGATGAGGCCTGCAAGCGGTTGGGTCCTTTTCATCCTCTTGTGCGATTGTTCTGATTTACATTTGTAGTTCTTTATATTGATATTTGTTTTGCATGTGTTTTGTTTTGTATGTCTTTTCCTTTTATTTTCTTTTGTTGATCCACTTTTTTATAATGTTAGTGGGTCAAAAATAAATTATTATTATTATTATTATATACATATTCTGATATCTATTCCTTATAGTCTTAATACTTCTTTATTTGCTGAAGTCAAAAAAGTGAAAACATTTAAAATGTATTTTGTTTTCAGTAAAGTGCAATTTACTTTCTGGTCTTGAGGAGGTGTGGGGGTTGTCAGCCCTACTCATGCTAATTGTTGCTATTTTGAGTTTGAATAGGTGCTTTATTGTTATTTCTGTTCGTTTTGGGTTCAATTCATGCATTTATGGTGATTTGTGGTAGTTTACGCTTGGAAAATTATTTGAATTTATTTCTACTCAATTTTGGCTTAACAAGGCCATGGGCACCAGCAAGGGGGGGGCAGGGGGCCATGGCTCCCACCTGGATATTTGGGACTATATAGTAATTATAAGGACACCAAAGGAAAAAAAGCAGAATAGGGAAAAACCATAGAAAAAATGTTTATTGCCCCACTGTTGGCTGCCTGCCAATAGATTTTGACCCATGATAAGGAAAAATAAAAGTTCTGATCTGTGACTGAGTGACCCCTAGCAAGTTTTCCACAAAAAAAATTCTATATGATTTGGTTGGAGCAAAAAGAAAAACAAATAAACACGCATTCGTGATCTTTCTTCTGGCAAAAAATACAAAATTCCACATTTACGCAGATAGGAGCTTGAAACATTTACAGTAGGGTTTTATATCGCGCTTAATCTTGTGGTTGGATTTTCATTAAGATTCTATAACTTTTAAGGGGTGTTTCCCCTTTTTTACGAAAATAAGGCAATTTTTTCCAGGCTCGTAACTTTTGATAGGTAGGACTAAACTTGATGAAACTTATATATTTGAAATCAGCATAAAGACCCGATTCTTTTGATGTATCTACTGGTATCAAAATTCCGTTTTTTAGAGTTTCGGTTACTATTGAGCCGGTCACTCCTTACTTACAGTTCCTTACCACAAACTTTTGGACCGCTGATCAAAGTTTATGTAATTTATGCCTTTCATCTATGTTATTTACTGTTTATATTTGGCTTTAAAATACACTTATTTGTCTATCTATCTAATATGCAGAATAATTATACCAAACACATTTTGCATGCAGACCCGCTATTCTTCCCCCCCCTTCCCTAATGTGCAAATCTATAGCACAATTTTATTTCTAAAGTAACAAAGAAACTAGCAAAAAAATGGTGTGTTCTCGGATTTTACACATCGTAAACTTGAGTGAATGGCGCATAATACACAAGTACCAAAATTCCTTCCCCCTACGGAAATAAAAAAAATGAAACTCAAATAAAATTATCAAATTTGGAAAGCCTCATTTTCCACGGGGGTATTTTCCGCGGGGGGGGGGATTTTCCAGGGTGAGGGGTATTTTCCAGGGGGGTATTTTCTGCGGGGTGGGGGGGGGGGGTATTTTCCACGGGGGGGGGGGGGGTATTTTCCACGGGGGGTATTTGCCAGGGAGTATTCGCCTAGAACCATTATTACCTTGATGACAGAAATTTCGCGTGTTTTTCTTAATACTCCTTGTAAGTTATTGTATAAAATCTACAAAAAGCTGAACAATATATTGCTTGGTTTTGTTTTTAAATCAGCCCCTTTAAACTCATATAGCCCCTAAGTCATTGCTTCTGGATCATTATAACGTTCTAAAAGTGTTGACTTATCTATTTGTGATGTTCTATCAAGTTATGGAAGCGCCTGACGGGGGGTTTTGACAAAGGAATTTGTCACATCCTCGGCCTTTAAACTTTTCCAGTGTGCCAGAACGCGTCCCAAGTTCAAAACCGTTACAGTTGAAGTCTTTAAACCAGTATCCGCATGCCGCATCTGACACAAAATTGCCCTTGTAATTCTTAACATGAATTCTGAGTGCCTTAGCTGCAAATTTTATCTTTTTCATGCAACAAAATCAACCGCAAATATACTTTATCTGGCAAAACATAAGACATTTTTAGGACCAATAAATGAAACTTGTTTACATTAAAGTGAAAAACCCAGCACTAAAAGTCAAGGTCATATATATAGTTCCTTGCATTGACGTCACCGTTTGAAATTCTATGCAAAGAGTACTGCTAATGCCATCTTTAAACAAACGACAAAAATCTATTCAAGGTCCTTCTAATAGGACGACCCTATCTGAACGAATGGCACGTTTGAGTTGTAATCCTACGTCTTTCGGGATAAGGGCTCGAGTCCTGGTGTAGTCTGTCCTCTAGATCGGGCGGGAGTCACTGGTGTGACTCTGCCAGTTCATCCACCGTAATACGCAAAGTGCAAAAGCCCTCCGCATACATTTCTCTTCATGTCCTTCTAATAAAACCTTATTAAAACTTGTTATATTGACTAATGCATTAAAATGGTAACATACAACACATATGCAATAATCCTCAGTTTATTTCTGATTCAGCTCCTTATGACCTTCGTTCTTCTCATAACATTTGCATTCCTTCTACCCTAATGTACAGTCAGATTTCAATCCTCTCATTGCTTGTCAATAGGTTTAGAATTCTCTACCTTCCTCAGTATAGAGACGTCATTCGTTTTGGACTTTTAAAATGCTTCTTAAAGACCATTTATTTAAGAATCAAACTGATTTTTCTTTTTCTCTTTGGAGTTGATGTCCCCTGAGTGTTTGTTTCATGATATACGGTGGTCTTCTCTGCGTTTTGGCTCCCAGGCCTCAGGTATGGTCTCTTTTTAATCTTATTTGTTGCTTGGCGCTAGATATTTTTTCCCTTTTTTGGTTTTGCTTATATTGTATTTTTTATCCCCCCTTGTATCCCTGGCCATGGAACCTTTTGAGAGGGAATAAGATACCAAATTGTATTGGTATATTGTATATTGGTACAATTTTATAGTATATTGGTACAATTATAGTATAATTATAGTATAATTGGTACAATTATAGTATATTGGTACAATTATATTGGTACAATTTTGATACCAAATTGTATTGGTGAATAAATTCTATTATTGTATGTGATTCATCATGAAGAAGTATTATCTAGTATCTCTGTTTACAGCATAGAAATAGAAAAAAGAAGAAATTTCATATTTTCGGTGGAATGATTAGAGACTTATCCAGATTTTAACAAATTAAAATTATGTTCAAAAAATACTCCACTAATGTCACCATAGAGTGACATTAACAATCAATATGTGCAAAGGTTGCTTATAAAGGGAGAGAAATACCACCACTGTCAGCCAAATATTGTTAATCATTCAATTTGTACTTTACTGATACTGATTGGAAAGTGCACAGTGTCTGCAAAGTACCAGGATTACAGCCAAAAATAACGAAAAGATAAGAGGAAAAAAAGTCGCACGTAGGCTTCTACGAATCTCCCTTTAATTCTATAAAATATTTGCCCTATAGTGCTTAATGCATTTACTTTTCACGGGTCTTTCAGCTGAAAAGGCCTCTGATTGATTGAAACTGATCGCAGACGTAACCTCCAGCTAATCAGGGTCCATTCCATTGAAAACTAATTACAGTAAGATCTATTGAACGCATCACTAGATTGTTCATAACCCTCGGGTTATACTGGCGTCCCAAAGGTTCTATTACACGTATTGGCGCTGCACAATAGACCCATCACAACCGTACAGCGACGAAAAGCACTAAATCTTGAACTGAATAGAAAAAATGTAATATAGAAAGCATGATGAAGTTTTTTCTCTCTTAAATTTCATTCATTCTTTAAACAGCATGGCTAAAATTAGTTTCTCGATCAATATGTTTCTCTTTTAAAGAATGATTTATGACATATTTTTCTTTGGAGGGGAGGGTTCATCTACAAGCCTTATCTTTTATATGAATCCCGACCACATTTCATTTTAGTGGAATCAGATACTTACCAGAAGTATTTAAAATACCATGTCTGGGTTCAGGTAATTCTTCGTCATTTCCCTTTTCTCTTGTGTAAACATTCAACATAGCAGGAAAACTGATTGGTTTTCCTTTAACAACTTTTACTTCATAGTCAAAACATGATTGGAAGTATTTCGTCTCATCCAGAGGCTCAGCTGAATTTCCACCACCCTAAAATAGATAAAAACGTTACCAAAAAAGAATTCTTTATAGCCTACTGCAGTAAGCAACTGTAAAGGCTATATTAACCCGGCTCTTTCTAAAACCCGTATTCTTTGTCAGTGCTTCGAAATGTCTGGATAATATATTTTCAAATTATATGTCTGGCAGTCCGAGTGTTCTTATCAGTGACATTTCTAATTATTTTGGTGTATTTGCAAGTTACTCGGAATGTGTAGATAATGAAAAGTCCACAAAGAAGAGCAGTCTCAGGCTGAGGGTGCTACTCCATAAAGATGCACTTCTGAAATGTAAAAATGAGCTAGCCAATAAGGATTTGAAAACAGAGTTTTCAGTCTTTGCGGATATTGACTCTAAGTTTAGAGTATTTTACCAAATAACTCAACAATCCCTGGAAAAATGCTCTAAGGATGTTAAGAAAAATAGAAGAAAAACTTCAAAGAAGCCTTGAATTACTCCGAGTTTATTTAGATCGATAAATAAGAAGAATAATTTGTATAAAAAAAGGTAAGTCATCCCTGCGATATAAATGAGCGAATTTGTAAGAATTATCGTAATGCCCTAAACAGACTCCTGCGAAGGAGTCGAAATGATCACTCCCTTCATGGAAGGATTAAAACATCACAGCACTCAATGGACTGGCGGTCGTGAATTGAGCCTGAATCATGGCTATGCAACTTGAAAGCGACTTTGCGGCATGAATTTGTTGATTTAGACCAGGCACTTGACGATCCACATACAAAATTAGTAGAAACATTCGAATAGTATCAAGAAGAAGCCACTTCCGCTTTTAAATCCACTTTTGTGGAGAGATTATAGTTCCAAATTGTTTGATATTACATTACTCACTTTTGAACGAAGAGTTGATAAAAAGTAAAGGGTTTTTCAAATGAAGGTAAAGAATGAGGTTGAAACCTAGTAAAGCGTGAAAGGCACTCGCGCTATAGCTAAGGTACAAGGGGGACGAATTCCCAGTTCACATATCTAGTAGAAATAACCAAAAAACAGTATAAGCGTGGTAAATTCTCTGGCCCCCATTTTCGCGGGACTCGGACAACCTTTCCTTATTTACACTCCAAACACCAAACTTAGCACTCTGTTGTGGTGCCAGTCCACCCCTGGTCCCATCCCCCTTCCCCTGCGTAAGAACTAAGGGTTTGAAGCTTTCTCCACCCCCTACCCTCCGTATTCAAATATATTTGTATATTTTCAGTATCCCTTTGCATGCTTTGTAAACCGCAGACATTTATAATTAAGCAGGCTTTTTTCGCACTTACACAGAGAACAGATGGCGCTAACAAAAATGTAAATCAATTTTGTAGGAATTTTGATAAAAGTAATTTTATGCTGCTAACAATAAGCAATTCGCAGTTACTCTAGAATTAATAACTGAAGAATTCAGACGAAGTTTTCATTTTCATTTTTTGCATATATAAATTCTTTTGGCATAGATATTGTCGAGAGGTCAATTATAGGGACGAGAAAGGCCTGGGAAGAAGGACCAGGGACTACTGGTCCATGATGAATACCTGGTTAAAATACAAATGGCAAAGCCTCTTTTCAGACTGAAAAGTAAAGAATGGTGCTAGCTGGTGGAATTGACTAAATAGTACGTTTATCTGCTGGCATATATCTTTATGCTCTTAGCGTAAGAAAAATCTTCTGGTAGAAGTAAACATCGAAGTTGAACGTTATCAAATATTTACCAAGATCAATTTTTTTTATTAGAAATAACTGAAAAAGAGGCGAAAACCTCCATCTTTTATATTAAACAAGAAATTATGCCTGAATTATTCACTCTAAATTAAGTGAGGGAGAAATTTAATCGTAAGTTTTACGTCCATAAGCGGAATATTGTTCGATTTACCAAATTACGCGAAGAATGCAATACTAAAGCTTCCATCCTATGCAAACTTGAAATTTATCCAGAAATGTGACTATAATGTGGCCGGCGATTATGTTAAAAATAGTCCTTAGTGAAAGAAATGGTTTTAACCCGTTATAAACAAAGAATGTTATGAAGCAGCTAGGGATTTTTTTAAGAAGGTTTATGACATACTGTCCATCTTCCGTCAGGATTTTTTTTTAGATGAATTTTATTGGTAAAAGAAGCATGAATTTCTTAGGAGTAGGTAAACCCTTAACTATAGGTTAAACAATACTTGTAGAGTCTTAACAAATGCAGCTGCAAGTAAAACATTTTTATGAATTGGCGTTTTTTGTAACTTTGGGTTATTTATTGGAAGTTATTTTTGCAGGTTTTTTACATGAAGTTATTTATTTGAATTATTTATTTGAATTGATTGAATTTGGTTACTTATTTGAAGTTATTCAAGCAGGTAAGAAGTTATTTACAACATCAAGACCTACTGGTCTTGAAGTTATAAAATCATTTTTAACTTACTAACTAAGTTTTTTTTAATTAACTTAAGTTTTTAGGTTAGGTTAGGAGCTTAAAGTACAAAAACGTTTTGATGGATCAGGTAAGAAACTTGTTTTGCCCTTCGCCTCCAACACAAAGTTTGAAGTCACCTTGCTTCTTCATCCTCTTTGTTCCATTTTTAACTAAAATATAAAATCATTTTAACTTATTGAATTTGGTTACTTATTTGAAGTTATTCAAGCAGGTAAGAAGTTATTTACAACATCAAGACCTACTGGTCTTGAAGTTATAAAATCATTTTTAACTTATTAACTAAGTTTTTTTTAATTAACTTAAGTTTTTAGGTTAGGTTAGGAGCTTAAAGTACAAAAACGTTTTGATGGATCAGGTAAGAAACTTGTTTTGCCCTTCGCCTCCAACACAAAGTTTGAAGTCACCTTGCTTCTTCATCCTCTTTGTTCCATTTTTAACTAAAATATAAAATCATTTTAACTTATTGAATTTGGTTACTTATTTGAAGTTATTCAAGCAGGTAAGAAGTTATTTACAACATCAAGACCTACTGGTCTTGAAGTTATAAAATCATTTTTAACTTATTAACTAAGTTTTTTTTAATTAACTTAAGTTTTTAGGTTAGGTTAGGAGCTTAAAGTACAAAAACGTTTTGATGGATCAGGTAAGAAACTTGTTTTGCCCTTCGCCTCCAACACAAAGTTTGAAGTCACCTTGCTTCTTCATCCTCTTTGTTCCATTTTTAACTAAAATATAAAATCATTTTAACTTATTGAATTTGGTTACTTATTTGAAGTTATTCAAGCAGGTAAGAAGTTATTTACAACATCAAGACCTGCTGGTCTTGAAGTTACAAAATCATTTTTCGAATTACATTAAACATGAAGAGATAAAAACTATGGTAACCATAGAAATTCGATCAAAATTCGGTTCACACCTTGCAAAAAGTATTATAAAAGAGAATAAGAGGGTTAAACTAAAAAAACAAACTTTTATTTTGTAGAATTCAGAAGGAATTTCTACTAGGCATCCAATAAAGGATAACTGAATAACTACTGTGTATATATACATGACACTTCTGTGAGGGGAGGCGCATCACAGAACTTTCCTGAGGGGAGAGGTTAAAGACACAAAAATGTCATCTCTAGGACATGGCACTTTAATTACGCCAGGTGACGAATCATTACTAACCTTAAGGGGCAAGAATCCCACATACCATGTGTCCAAATTTTGTTTTTTCAAGTAGTTCTAAGCTGTCTTAAGAGTCACAGCAATGATGCACACACAGTTTACTAAAGTACGAGAAGTTCACAATTTCTTACATTAATGAGCACTGTTCAACAGAGAGTATGGCTATGTTCAACACAATGGTATTTTTTTTCGACATTTTTTTTACTCTGTGCATTGGGTACGTTCTACAAAATACATTCAACTTAGGCTAATAAAAGATGTACCTTTATTTTCGTTGCAGGAAGGAAGTCCATCAAAATACTGAAATCCTGACCTTTTGAAGGAACAATTACTCTCCCGAAATTCATATCCATCTCTTCTTTGCCATCATCATTTGTAGCTTGATATCTTGGTTCAGTGCCAACTGCAAAAATTCCTTTCTTTTCTATCACTTCTGTGGAATCATTAATTATGTCTTCATTTTCATCAACATTTATCAGCTCATCGCTAATGTTTATGCAACCTTCGAGCTAAATTAAAAATATCAGAATTAGTGATTTTACCATATAACTGTGGCACATGCTTTATATTCAAGTAACACTGTGGTAATTTTTCAGTATTTTCATATCAATATTTCTTTGTACTGTGTATGAATGTATTTGATAGGCATAATCCGTGCTTTGTCTAGGAGGCAAAAATTCATAAAAGATCAGGCTTGGGCTAAGTGCCATAATTAAGGAAACTGAACATTCTACTAAACCAAATATAGAAATTTGTCCTTATCAGCATTTCAGGATATCAAGCTTCTGAACATGCAAATTTATGGCTTATGTCAATTATAAGCCTAAATGTATTTGATCAAACAGTTCATGCATTTGATCAAGCGCGTTATAAAAAAATAGTCAATTAAGAAAGAATCACCCTTTGAAGCTGATTCAGGAAAAATGACTATTCTTTTGATTAATCTTAATGACAAAAGTCTGTAAGCAAAATTATGTGAATTTCAAAAAATAGTTTTAAAACCCACAAAATCGTGTCAGATCGAATAAAACTGCACCATTGGAATCACCATATCTGAGAATCCCATGAAGAATTATAGTCCTATATATATTTTTTCTTTCGACCACTTAGCAGAAGACTCATTCCATTGGAAATTGTAAGTCCTAGTGCGGCCAAACTGCACCATTGGAATCACCACATCTGAAAATCCCATGAAGAATTATAGTCCTATATATATTTTTTCTTTCGACCACTTAGCAGAAGACTCATTCCATTGGAAATTGTAAGTCCTAGTGCGGCCAAACTGCACCATTGGAATCACCACATCTGAAAATCCCATGAAGAATTATAGTCCTATATATATTTTTTCTTTCGACCACTTAGCAGAAGACTCATTCCATTGGAAATTGTAAGTCCTAGTGCGTCCAAACCGCATAATTGGAATTACCATATCTGAAAATCCCATAAAGAATTATAGTCCTATATATATTTTTTCTTTCGACCACTTAGCAGAAGACTCATTCCATTGGAAATTTTAAGTCCAAGTGTGACCAAACTGCACCATTGGAATCACCATATCTGAGAAACCCATGAAGAATTATAGTCCTATATATATTTTTTCTTTCGACCACTTAGCAGAAGACTCATTCCATTGGAAATTGTAAGTCCTAGTGCGTCCAAACTGCACCATTGGAATCACCATGTCTGAAAATTCCATGAAGAATTATAGTCCTATATATATATTATTTATTTTGACCACTTAGCAGAAGGCTGATTCCATTGGAAATTGAAAGCCCTAGTGCTCCTTTTAAGAGCCAAAAGCGACTGGATTAAAATAATATGCAATCTAAATAAAGTGCATTTGTTTGGTATTTAGATATCTCGAAGGGGTAAAAATGCGGGGGAATGGCAATTCTAAGATAGCCAATTAATTTAGGTTCTAATATATTGCAGATACTCCCTTTTGATAGCCTAGATATCATACAAGACCGACACTTCACAGACACTTGGAGGCAAAGATTTTGACTTCAGAGATTTTTTTATTTGGGGGGGGGGGGGGTACTTATTAAAGAATCTTATAGAAAAGACAAGAATAAATTGAAACTAGGCGGCACCAAAGTTATATGGCAGTATCTTACGGCTGTGCAGCCTGGGTAATACCTGAATTGGGTTGACGTCATCCACTGCTACTAAATATAGGAGCACGCAATTGTGGAATGGCTGGCATTCATGAAAAATAGCTTTAGCGAAAAAGTCTTTGACATAAGTATGTCAAGTCGACAACAGAGTTGAATATTCATAGGATTCATATAATGCTGGTCATAATTGTAAAATGTTCGATAAAAGAAAGGCAATTAGAGAAATTTTAATTTGTGTATACAAAAAGGTAAGTTCTTATTAGATTTTGCATCTCAGTAACAAATTAAGAATAGTTTCGCAAAAAAATACTACTTAACTGACAAGAAACGTGACAAGGGGTCCTATGGAGAAGTTTTCAGGGGATTTTGCTAAGAGAACTGGGAACCCCGAGCAGCCCTAAAAACAGTCTCATTCGGCTTCATACAAAAATTTCCACTGGTTTATTTGCTTCAGCTCATAGTAACCGAAAATTCAAAAACGCTTTTGAAAAAAAACGTCAAGTGAGACACAATTGACATTTGAACTCTGATTCGAGAATGGTAACTACGATTTCGAATAATCTTAATGGTAAAAACAATGTGGAGACAATTTATGAGAATTCCGAAAAATAGCCTGAAAACTCTCAATAATGGTGTCAGATCGAAAGAAGAACTGCGACATTAGAATTTCAATTGTCAAAAATTATGACCAACAAGGAAAAATCTATTTTTTGCATGGTTCAATTAATTTGTAAGATTTATTTTTTATTTACTTACCTCTAATTTCGCACAGTTTTCAACTGAATCACCAAAATTGTTGATAACAGCACAATATTTAGGTTCAGCCAGTAAGCCCTTGCGGATTTTCTCCCATTTTGCACCAAAATAACCTCCATAAAAGGAGTCGAAATATTCTAAGGCTTTGGTTGTACCACTTCTTTTTAGCTACAAAAAAAATATACAATCAATTATGTAAAACACACATACATAGCTTAACACAGCCTGGTACAATTTAACACAGATTATGTAAAACACATCTTAGCTAACAGGCTGAAATGAATTAAAAAAAAAAAATGAACACATATTTGATTTGTCAAGACTATAGAATTTTCCCTGCTTTAGTAATTTTCAAGATAAGTTGTGGTTACAAAATGATGAATTCAAGAATCCTGTAAAACAAACTGTACAATAATTCCAAAATCTGTCCTTTTCTTCTATGTTTTCAGAGAAGATTTTTTTAATTAAAATAAGTCCACAGATATAAGAAAACACAGGTCTCATTATACCTTCTCCTTTATTTATTGAAATTTTAAACTGTTGAAGGATCATGGTGTTTGTGCTCACGTGTTCCAAAAGCTACAAGTAGGGCCTGGAAATCCTGACATGATTGGGAGTCACACGTTATACATATAGCTTCAAAATAAATTTGAGGAACGCAAATTGACGGAGAGTAACAAGAGTTTAGGAGTTGAAAATAAAAGTTGTTTTGCAATATTGATGCCAATTTTCACAAAATGAGCGCTTCAAAGGGTGCTTTGACCAGCAGGTTTTTAACATAAAGCCAGTTGAAGCAAAAGAGGTGCTACACTGGAATGTAAAAAGAATATAACTAAAAAAAACTAAGATTGTGCAACAAATGTGACAGAGCCAGTCCCAGATTTACTATTAGTCCCGGGCCTTGGGGCGCACAATGCCAGGGGGGCAATAAATTATCGTTCAGTGATTTTTTTTTCTCAACAAAAACTGGACTGATGTGATTTATTGTCAAAGTGCCTGGTGCACTTCGCCACCAAGATGCCTATTCACAGAAAAGTGACTTTAAAACAACACAGGAATTCCGTGGTTAATTATAAACTGTCAGATGTCTCCCAAGAATGGTAGCTGAGAGTTCGGTATCACCTCTATTGTTCATTACTTTTGGCTCATTAGTTGCGTTCTGTTTAGTGCTTCCATTATCCCCAAATTTTGTGAAATGGCCATGACTTAATTTATGATCAAAACGAACATATTATAGTCAATTTGAAGCAGATAAGAGATAAAGCATAGAAACTATTAGTGCTATAATGTATTACGGTAATTACTTGGCTAATAATAATAATAATAAAAAAAAAAAAAAAAGAAAAAAAAAAACCTGTAAACTGTCTTCCTACTTCAGTAACTGAAATAAATGAGCACTTGAACAAGGTCTAGAGCTTACTCATCCATCCAGTCCCCTAGGACAAAGCAGTATATCCAATCCGATAATCCAAAAATCAAGTCCAAAATAGAGCAAAATCAAAACCAATAAGTATAAGTCATTGTCCCAAAACCAAGCTATAGCACCCTAAATCTACAACAATTTGCTTTGTTTAAAAATTTCTTTGGAAATTCTTCGAAATTTGTAAAGCATAGACAGTCAAAGAATGAAGCATTGCAAATATGAATTAAACATATAAAAGTACCCTTAGGTGTGAACAACTTAAGGCATTGCTATACATTGGCACCCATAAGGGGGGGGGGCAGGGGTACTTTGTGGAGAGGCACCATTGTCACCTAATGTGCCAGCCGGCGTGGGAAGATCTAAGTCTAAGTAAGTAAGTTCAACTCTAGAGTTGATCAAGCTCATCCTTTCCACTTGCTTCCCTAATCATTATTCTTCTACATGAAGGACTAGTCTGACCCAAGATTAACGTTAGAATTTCTTTAGCCTCCCCACATTTTAAGAAAGGTATTAAGGTGCTGGTAGAGGTGCAGAGATGCGCCACTAAAGTGGTGTCTGGCATGCAGGTATTTCTTACCCCACAACACTGGCTAAACTGAAACTCTCAACACTTCTATACAGGAGAAGAAGTGATGCCATTTTAACCTACAAACTAATGAAAACCAACACTCTCCTTGCATTGTTTCCTGTTGTTTGTTCTGATTTAAGAACTAGAGGTCAACAGATGAAACTTTTTAAACAGTCTATTCAAACCAGGGTCTGCATTCAATTTCTTTCCTCAAGAACCATCAATAATTGGAACAAGTTCTTTGTTGATACAATTACTGCTGACTCAGGCAACATTTTCAATGAAGGCTGGATGGTGAGTGGTCCTTGACTGAGAGAAAACAGCTGGGAAGCTATTGGTCATCAAACTGCATCTTATCACTAAACAACGCTGAAAACAATTTATCAATCATCAACTCTGGTGCTTCAAAACAAAAATCCTTAGATTGCTCCAAGCTGTAATTTAAGGTAAATTAATTTTTTTAAACACAGTTTTTCTGGTGACAGTAAAGAGCAAAGATGATACTTTAAACGAACAAAATTATTGCTTAGAAGTTTATGCGATGCATAAATGTAATATTGGTTTGAATAAACTGAGACATAATATTTGCCTATATTTGTAGGATTTTGAAAACTAGTGCTTTATTGGAAACACAAAATCAATGCAAAAAAAAAAAGATTAGAATCAGAAAAGTCCATAAGTACCCTGCAGAAAATAAAATACTAATTTATGAGGCTATCAATATTCTTTTACCAGTTATTAAGCCAGTAAATTACAGTACAATTCAAATTCTCTCAAAACCTAAAGTAAGATTAGTTTTCAGTAAAGCAATAGCTTTTTAAAATTCTAAAAATATAGGGAAATATTATGAATCAGCTAAGATGAACCCATCTTGCACATATATCCTGCATAAACTGTGAAGCAATTATTTTTGTACATTTTAAGTTTCATCTTTGCTTTTTACTTCCATCAAAAAACTAAACTTTTTTTTATAATTGATTTTTGTTCATTTTTGGGTTTTAAAAATAAGCACAATGAACACTACACAAAGATTTCGCATTCAAGGCAATGAAACTACCAAAATCACATGAGATTTTGTTAAAATAGGGCATTACACATAAAAAGGTTTTACCTACATCCCTCTTAAGCTTTCCCAACACACAAAGAGTTTAAATGGAATATTAACAGGGCTGTGGAGCTGGTTACAAGTTATAGCCAACTTCGACTGCAACTCTGACTCCAGACATATAACTAAAATAAAATTTGCATATTAGTTTTACTTTTTTGGCTAAACGGCAGTTTCAAAATTTTGATCTGACGTAACTTATGAAATAACTTCCGTAACGAACTTTTATATTCGTATACTTTTATTACGTAAATGAGGGGTTCTCCCCCTAGTCAATACCTCGCTCTTTACGCTAAAGTTCGAATTTTGTTCTAATTCTTTAAGAATGACCCCTGAATCACAAAGGCCATTTAATTAGAATAGTCAGCTTTTTGAAAGTACTAAAAAAAAACTTTAGCGTAAAGAACAAGGTATTGACTAGGGGGAAAACCCCTCATATACGTAATAGTTTCTGTTTGTTTTAAGTTTTAATGTTGCCCCTTAATTTCAGTTGAAAAAAACTTGTTTTTCAATTTAATTTCTGATCGTTTTTTTTAAATATGCTGGGAAATCCGGCGGCCCCCTTCAAAGAAATTTCCCTTCTCCCATGACAATATCCTCCATGTAAAGATCCTCCCATGTAGCCTCTTCTTCTGAACCCACCAGCCCACCAGAAGAAATCCCACCTGAAAACGTCAGCATACTTCCAAGTAAAAAATACTATATGTGAACAATAGGCAAAGATCATAACTTGGAGCCCTTCCCCCAGGAACTGTGGGGGATTAAGTGATCCTCAAAGACATATTTATTAGGTTTTCGACTATGCGAAACAAAATGGCTGTCTCAAAATTTTGATTGGGTGACTTTGGGAAAACAATGAGCGTGGGAGGGGCCCTAGTTGCCCTCCAATTTTTTTGGTTACTTAAAAAGGGCACTAGAACTTTTAATTTCCGTTCGAATGAGCCCTCTTGCGATATTGTATACCACTGGATCGATACGATCACCCCTGGAAAAAAAAAATAAAAACAAAAAATAAACATACATGTGATCTTTCTTCTGGCAAAAAATGCAAAATTCCACATTTTTGAAGGTAGGAGCTTGAAACCTCTAAAGCAGGGTTCTCTGATACACTGAATATGATGGTTTGAAATTCATTAAGATTCTATCACTTTTAGGGGAAGTTTCCCCGTTTTTTCGAAAATAAGGCAAATTTTTTCAGACTTGTAATATTTGACGGGTAAGACTAAACTTGATGAAACTTAAATATTTGAAATCAGTATGAAAATTCGATTCTTTTGATGTATCTACCGGAATTAAAAAATAGGAATTAAAATTCCTTTTTTTTAGTTTTGGTCTCTATTGAGCCAGGTCACTCCTTACTTACAGTTTATTACCACAAACTGTTTGATAACCAACTCCAACTCTGTTTAACAATGATCCTGTCAGCTTATGATAAACCTAATGAACCTATTGTTCATTAGCCCAATTGAGACATTTAAACTCTTAAAACAGATTTTAAATTGACAGAAGCATTCCAGAAAAGCCAAACACAAAGAAACAGAATTGCAGGTATTTTGCTTGAACCCAACAATAGAGTGAATGGAGTTGTGCAAGGAACTGTGCTTGGTTCACTCCTTCTCATTTTTTTCATATAAAAAAGATGTCATAAATGCAACAAGATGTATGTAGATGATACTGAACTATATAGAAAAATTATAGTCCTAAAAGATGCAATTATTCTTCATGATAACTTTGACAGGCTAACTTACAGAATCTAGGACTGAACTTTAGCCCAAGCAAAACAAAGGTAATCAGTATAGGAAAGAAAAGAGAGTCACCTAATCTATAGTTGATAAGAAAAGAATAGACAGTCCAAAAGATACTCTCAATATTGGTAGAATCTGAAAAAAAAGATCTTGCGAGTCATCATTGACTCTCAAT
This sequence comes from Artemia sinica, assembly GCA_027921565.1. NCBI lineage: Eukaryota > Metazoa > Arthropoda > Branchiopoda > Anostraca > Artemiidae > Artemia > Artemia sinica. Next base: position 77,616,160 of record CM051257.1, on the reverse strand, counting down.
CCAACTTTAATTAACAAAAATAAAAGATCAAGACTAAGCCAATCCTTACATGAAGCTGAAATGAGAGATCAGAGCAGATTTTTGGAGCATTCAAACTGTAGATAACTAAAAATCTCTCTCTGATTCAATACAATAGTTAATAACCTTCAAAATGGAATTGAGGATTTCTTGATAAATTATCTCTATACACAAGACCCCTAGAAACATTAGCATGATTAACTAGACTGACTGTGTATAATAAGGCTTCTTAATTTTGAGTGTGCCAAAACTCAAAAATTTCACAAAGGCACTAAAATCTGTAACTTAATATGCAATAATCCATTTAGGGACCTGGGAGGGGGGAAAACTTGTAAAAAAAAATTGTCAGCAAATTGTGGAGAATAGATTTGGAAGATGCTTTAAAGCATAAAGACTATGAAATTTTGGGAAGAGGTTTGGCTTGTAAAGCCAACTCAGCTTGCATACTCATCAATATCCCTTAAATAACATTTTTGATGCTTCATTTTTTTTTTTTACTGACGAAGTGTAAGAAAAACTACACAAAAGTACAATACATGACAGAAGCTGAGGTATTTTTTGTCTCACAAGATTTTTGCAAGAACATACAACCTGTTCTAGCTGCATTGTGCTTTCTTAACAATTAAATATTGCACACAGTTATAAAAAAAAATCCCTTAGTGAATATCAGCATTAAAATACCCTTTTAGAATATAAAAAACCTTTTTACTAAGATATGTGCGGATTAATGCTATGGAATGGAATATGATGAAAAAACACTTTCAAAACCGCTAAAATTGATCAGCTATAATTTTATCCATTTTTTAGCAACATTAAAATGCATACAACAGTTTATCGAATTGTTAGATAATAGAGGTCTTTAAAGGAACAATAACTTAAACTTGGAAACATTGAGCTTTTGTTTTTTTAATTCTATAAATCTAGATAGGAAAAAACAAGTTGTATAAAAGTACACTATCACTAGGAGCTTAGTTATAACCTAGTCTAGCAAAATACAACTAAAAATAAAGTTAGAAGTAAATTCTAGAAGACTGGAATGCTAGGAAGTTTTCTGGGCTAATTCATTCTTATTTCTTTTATTTTCATATAATGATACACAAGTATGTTTGCAGAGAGCTCTTCTGTACCCAGACCTCAAGGTTTTATACCAAAAAAGATTTATTGCTAACCACATAATCAGCTTTGTTTTGACTTTGTATGTATACTAGGGCTGTATCTGGGACCATAAGGGGGTGGGCTAAGAGGGGTATTGTTGTAAAAAAGCCAAGATCTCTAGAAAGAGCATAAAATAAATAATCTGATGGTTAGCACAACAGATCCAGTATGGACCTTAATTTTGCTCCAACGTGCAAATTAAGATAATTAAGGTAGCCTACTACTCAGGCCCCCCCACCTTTTTTGGCATTTGGTAAAAATTTCGCCAAAGGCGAAAATTTCGGCACAAATTTTTCAAAATCGGCCAAAATTTTGCAAAATTCTTGATTTCTGAAGGAAAATTCAGAATAAATCAAGTAGCAATTCGGTAAAATTTACAAAGATCGCCCCCCCCCCATGGAATGAGCCACAGGATGCCCCTGCTACTACTTATACTCTATTGGTTCTTATTTAGTGGTTACCCTTGCCAAAAGGAAACATTATAAAATTCCAAGAAAAGCTTTAAACAATAATAAAATGCTTATAGATATATTTCCTAAAAGTATATTACTTAACTTTAGGCTATCTCCACCCCCTCCCTGTAACTTGTAATTTTCTGAATAACATAAAAAAAATAGTGCTGAATTTTGCAATTCAAAACTTTGCCAAAAAACACACCCTTAAATTGAAACAGTAGGAAAATGGTTTATATTTGAGTTGCCTATTAAATGAGGTTTGAATTTTAATAAATAAGTATTTTTGGAATATATTACTCTTGAACAACTTATTTATAAACTAGTGATATGTTTTTAACCACTATTCAATAACTTAACTGGAGTTCATAACTACTTTATGTGGTTACAAAAATAAAAAAAAACCTTTGGGACCCCTTTAACCCTTTCAGGATAGCATTTATTTCTAGATGACAAATAGTTTTTTTTTCTATTGGATACTTATTAATGCTAATTTTCTGTTATTTTTCCAATTACCCAATTCTTACCATTCATTCCACAGCAAAATGGGATATCCAGATCCCATCAGTCTGTTAGCTACCCAATACACCTGAAAACTACTATTATATTGAAGCTGAAAACTACTATTATATTAAAAGAATTAGACTTCACAACAGCTTGTCAAATAAAATTAATAGTTATTAGAACCTTTTTCACTTTTGTTTGTCTGATACTCACAAAAGCAGTTTTTTCTTTGTTGGAGTAGACAAAAGCAAAGAGTTCACAACAAGAACTGGAACGTGCTGACCAGACAGGTAAATGTGTTCCAATGTTCCCTAAACAAACATCATCTGGGAAACTGAAAGTTACCTTCCTTTTTTTCAGGTTCTAATTTGTTATCAGTAACTAACTGAGGTTAGGAACAAGGGTGTCTCCTTGTTGTCTCCATATTTGGCTTCACATTAACAGTATTAGGCCTCTGGATAACCTTCTTAACTCTATCTTTGAGACTCTTGCCCCCTCGTGCTTCAGTGCTTGATATGAAACATAAGAGTTTGTAATGGTTGTATCCAAGAGACCAAAGAAGAGCCTATGCCATCACTTTTAGCATGATTATACCCATAAATTCAACTCAACATGTCAGCATGATTGACTCTTCCTGTATATGTTTTATGGTTGCTAACAATTCTTGACAAGATATAGTCAATTTATTTCTGTCCTCATTCTTCCTAAAAATGGTTGTAAGCTCAGTCAAGTGCCAAGTAGACACCTTTATTGTCTCTCCAATTCTTAGCACCAATGTCTTGCAGAGAAACTTGCCAGTCTGAATCCCCTCTCTCAATCTTCTTGTCCTCCATAAGCTTAGGATAAATGCCTTCTTGTGTTTCATATTAGTCCTCACACACAAGTACCTTTTTCTTTCAAGCAGCACAATAATTCAATTCATGTAATAAAATTGTCAACATACAAATGGGGAGTTTGGATGCTAGTTGGGCAGATAATTTGACAACTAATCTGCCTTCCAATCCAAATTGCACCTGCACGCATGCTTCCTCTTTCTTTCCTTGGTAGATTTCAAATCAGTAAATGTAGCCAGACTTACAAGCAATGCATCAAATTTATATCCTCGCTTTACCGACTTCATAGGGCTATATTGCTTCCTACTGGATCTACACTTGAATAATAGTTAGTGGCTTGAAGGCCTTGTAGGAGTCTAATTTATTGGTCTTTTGCTGGGAGTAGAGGTTAATTTGCTCAACAATCCATCCCAGTAACTTCCCACCACACAACCAAATGAAGAAGTCAGTTAGTGTGCTATAATCATCAAAATAGGTTCCTTTTTTCCAAAAACGCTTCTTTGAATGGGGCTACCACAATTGGTTTCTTCCATTTGGGCACAAGCATATTGAAAGAAGAAATTCTGTTTGCAGTTTGCTCGACAATAGAAGAGGTAGAAGTGCCAGTTGAAGATCTAATATCCTTCAAGGTAAGACTTGCATAGATCTTGTCAAGCTTAAGACCAACTGGAAAGGTTAGTGGTATGCTTTGAGCTTGACTGTTTGTAATTCAGTTTGAGTTAGGTGTAGCTGTATAACTTTCTGGTTCTTCAAAATCAATTTCTACTATCTGAAGTGTATCCACCATTTCAATGCTGGGGCCAGACTGAAGCAAGACACCTAGGACACTGGAGAGCTTGCAATCTGACTCTAAGTTGGTTTCAGAAACATAATCAGATGACAATTTGTTTAGTAAAGTTGAAGGACCTCCTCTAAAGTTGAATGTATTTTCAAAATCTAGGGAAATTATTTTGTTGGTTTTTATTGTTTTTAAATGAAATGCCAAAAACAGTTATTTTTCAAAAAAGTATAAAAAACATATGTTTAAAAATCTAAGGGCCATTACCCCTTTCCTCCTCCACCAAGCTCAGGCATCTCACTGTATAGTAACTGGTTTTAAAAGATTGTATGTCACTATTTTTTGCAAACACAGATCAAAACACATTTCAATCAACAAGTTCTGTTACTGACTGACAGGACCTCTGGGTCCCACAGATAAATAGTTCTGTTATCCAAACCTAAAAAGAATGACTAAGTTTCATGTAACCTAATCTAAAAACCAGTGTTTGTTAAATTAGTAAAAAAAAAATAGCATCTACCTACCTTTATCAGAACAGACATTTAATTGCAAAAATTGCAACATTTGAACTTAATTGCAAAATAAGATATGTTTATGTTTAACTTTCTTATGTATGACAAACTTACTGACTGTGTTCTGCAATCTATATCCAATATTTAGGGGTAAATGACATATCAATCTAATCATCTCTGAATGGAATACCCAAAAATATCAATAAAATCTTGCTATTTTTACACTGATGTGCCCAACCCTGCTTTTGTTAAGCTAGGACCTGTAAATTCTGTGAGTCCCAAAATGGTTAAGGGCTCAGGATGCAAATACCCCCACAAGGGATTATTGAATTATGAAAGAGCATAGAAAAGGCATCAAATAACATTCTCATTTTCATCTAAGCTAAATTATATGACCTACAGCAAATTTACCAGATTTTTTCATACTGCTAGCAAATTCACTGTAAGGTAATTGATAGGGCTGTTCTTTTGCTCATCTTTGTTCTTACAGCTCACTGATGTTAGCAAAATGTGTACTCATCATTGTTCTTAGACTGCTGATCAGAGCAGAATGGTGAAAGAGGTTTACAAAAGAACACCATAAGATGTAAGATTTTAGTGTTAAGATTTCACTTTTAAACATTCTAGGTCACAAGAAGTAAGATCTTGGCACAAAGATGAGTAAAAGAACAGGTCTAATGATCCATACAGGCTTAGGCTATATGGTTAAAAATTCAAGGAATATACAACAAGGTTGGCTATATATTTACATATTAGAAGTGGTTGGGGGTAGGCCTAAAGTAAAGTGATGTTCTTTTATGAGTGATGTAGGCTAAATAAATAGCCTAGGCCTATTGTGTAATTTTTTTTAAAGTAGTTATTGGGGTTTTATAGTATTTCCTTCTGCGGACGGTAACCACTGAATAAAAACCTGACATAGTATTTAGCATAGTCCTTTTAAGCTGAAGGGTAGGTCTAGGTCCTAGGGAAAAACAGATCCCCTAGATTAGCCAAGAAATTATTAGTCTGCTAAACACCCAGAAGGCAAGTATTAATAAAAAAAAACCTCGGCTTCCTCTTTGCTATATCTTGGTTTAACACCAACAGTTGGAAATCTACTTTTGGATCTTCTAAAAATAAGTTGAAATGGCTTTACACGAAGTCTGCATGCCATGATGTTCAAATAACTGTGCTATTCTGATAAACCATTATGCCATCTAATAAATATATATATTTCTAACTCGTCATATAAATCGTTCAATTCCATTCTAGGGTTGCCACGGGTGACACTTTAGTGTCACTTTTGACACTTTTTAAAAAAATGTACTTTTTGGGACACCTGACACTATTAGGACACTTTTTAGCAAAAGTGGCACTTTTTTGGCTAAGTAGCACTATTTTACAAAAAAAGAATTTTTTCAGACAAGAAACCGAAAGGAAAACTGTCAATGTAGATATGCATTGATATCCTTTTTCTGTCAGTTAAGATTCCTATCTTAACTCCGCGCTCGGCAATTATTGGATGCAAGAATCTTTCTGTGCGGTGAAAAACATAAACGTGTTTGTCTCTATCTGTGTGTGAGAAATTTTTATATTCTTATTCTTATCACTTATAAGCGAAGATCATCCAGTAATCTTCGGGTACGAAATACTTGGCAATGGAGAGGACAGAGATAGACATTTAACTGCAATGTGGTGGAGAAGCCTTCAATTGTTTTCAGTTGTTTAGTTCAGCTATTTTGTGTTGTTGCAATGATTTGTAGGCTCATAGAAAGCAGTTTGGAATTCTTGAGTGGGTCCGTATTCAATTTTTATGTTTTATTATTTGAGGGTTGACTACAATTCAAAGAAGAAAAGAGCAAGAAAAGCTAAGAGTGTATTTTTGCGCAACTATGTTAATAGCTGTTACTATGTTAACCAGTCACTGGGCCAGTGACTGCTTAACTTTACTTGTCTTTTTATCGATTTCCGTGACTGGAGCTCTTGAAGCCCAGTGACTGAAAAGCTCACTGGTTACATTACACAACGACTGAGCAACGCAAAAACATCCACTGAGCTCACTGGTGTCCCACAAGAATATCTAGTGACCGGGCTAGTAACGCAAAAATGCGCTCTAACATTTACGTTCATATTTTACATATTTTTCTTTGAACTCTTGGCAATGGACAAATGAATATTCATACATAACCATCATACTAAAAACAAAATTGATACCAAAGCTTCCATTATCTTTAATCCTATGCAATCATTAGCAAAATCACAATCTAATTTCACTTTTTTTTTCTTACTTAAATTTTTGAATTTAGACGCACTTCCTCATTTTAGTTATTATATTCCCACTAATATTTGATTGTAAATGTGCTTTCACGCTGATACTCTAAATGCTCGTTTTTTATTATAAAGGTGCTTTCATATTGATACTTAAAATGCTAGTTGACTGTTCCTATGCCCTAGTCCCTGGAGACATCGTAAAGAAAAATTTACTGGGAGTGGCGAGAGTTCTCGTGAAACTTATTCTATTCAGGTTGTGATAAATAGATTACATTATATAGCTGTCTTATTGTTTTTCCACTAGTTTTTGAAAAAAAAGAGAAAAAAGTACTCTGTGCGACGAGTTCCCATTTTATACAGTAAGCACCATTTGTGTTTTAGCAGGTTTTTAGGAGGGGGGGGGGGGGCTGGAAAGTTGACAAGAGTGGAAGTACTGCGCAAAGCCGGAAGTCAGCACTGACTTAGTAAAATCCAAATTTCTTTTTTATAGTTGATAGATGGCATTAGATCCGACATTAAATGTTGGAGAAGTTAAAGATGCGGGGATGATCCCAAGCGGATTGGCCAATATTTTCAGTTTAAAAAGCTTGTTGATATGAGCGCGAGCGACGCGAAGCGTCGCGAGTGGCAAATTTTTGTAAAATGACACTTTTTACACAAAATTGACACTATTTTGCCACCCTAAGTGGCACCAAAATAACCGGCCGAGTGGCAACCCTGTTCCATTCCATCAGCCATTTTACATTTTGGGAATTCACACTGTTAAATTACATAAGAAGATGGTTTTGAAAGCAGTTTGTGTTCTTAGAGGTGAAAAAGTCAACGGAGTTGTCAAATTCTCTCAGGATGTAAGTACTTTAATCAGGCTGCCAGAATCTTAATATAACATTGGGTAGCCTATACTAGGCTAGTTAGGCTACATATTATGGGAATAAGTTTATTCTATAAGCTCCATCACAATATAGTTAGAAACTAATTAGATTAAATAAGGCCTTAGATTAAATGATTAAAAATTTGCTATTAAAATAGGCCTTAAGCAACTCTTCTAAAATGTGATTTTCCTTGTTGTTTGAGGTGGGCTATAAGTTTCAATTTGGATTAATTCCATAATAGGCTATAAAAATTTTAAGGGTTCTAAATAAAATTTATAATGAAAGCAATCAGCATAGCCTATTTGGAAAGAGCACAAGAAGACATGGGTAAATAATACAGTTAGCCTAGGGTACTTCCAAAGGAAGCCCTGTACAGCAAAAAGAATAGGTTTCTGTTATCATTGGCTAGGCCTACCTATTCAATTTTAAATTCAATCACTATTATAAGGGACAATCTAGTGAAAAGAGAAGAAGAAAGGGACCTTGGTGTGATCATTGATGAGGGGGTTGAGGTTCCACAGTCATGTCCAGGATGTTGTCTCCCAAGCAAACTCCATCCTTGGCTTGTTGAGAAGGACCATCAGTAGCTGATAGGCAACAATATTCATAAAACATTTAATGCTCTCGTGAGACCCCATCTTGATTTTGGCATTTGCCTGGCATGTCTTGATTGTTTGATTTCCTCACACAATCTCAAGCATTGCTCTCTACAGTTCATGCATTGTGCCATATAAAAAAAAAGCAAAAGCTCCTTTGCTTTTGTAATACAAAGTGGGTAGAAAGCATGATAATGTTATGCCTATAGTGATAGTGTTATCACTTTTCTTGCTGTTGTTGGAGTACTAGAGGGCTTTGTTGATTACCAGTATGATTCTGGTCTAATGGTGAAAGCTATATCCTTAGTAGCAGCTGTAACCAAGTTCAACTTACTTTTCTCTGGTTCTTTTTTAGAAAGTAAGTTCAATTCTGCTTTTAACTTAAATTTCTTTACAGAAGGAAATTTTGGATTTATTTGCCTGTTGTAAACAAATCAATCTGTGAAGTCTGTATTAAAAGAAGCATATTTTTCTTCTTTTTACAGAAAAGCAGTCCAGACAGCTAAAAGTGTTGGAACACATGCTTCAATACACAGATGCCATTATCAGTCATTCCCTTCTTCAGACATTTTCTTTTTAGAAGAACTTTTTTTCTATACCTCTGGCAGCTATGTTGATACTTCTAAATGAGATTTCTAAACCACAGGGCTACAGCATTTCAAATCTAACTTCTGCTCCCTTGTTCTATTGTTGATGCTGTATTAGCTGAGGTTGTAACAAAGCTGTTCTGTTTCTCTGAGACTAGTCTCCTTGCTGAACTGACTGTCTTGCAAACAAATAGAGGTATATCTGTAAAAATCATATTAAAAACTACTTTTATGATCTAACTTCACTTTGCTTGGAATAAAGCACTCAACTCATTTTCTCTATATATCTTATCTGACTTCTGATCCTTAGAGGTTGAGTGAAAACAATTCTGCACATCAGAATGGGTTGCACTTAATACATGATCTAGGATTAGTGTCTGCTTTCCTGATTACACCAGATTCCCATGCTTTGCCATGGATTTGGGCTTGGACTGCTTGTAGAAGATATAGCTTCTTTGAGTTTCTATCATGATATTTTAATTGGCATGTTTGTTGCTTATTACTTCTGAATTCACCTTGATGGACTGTATGTGGGGAAAGAAGTTTCTCTGTGCCTGAACAATTTATCTCAAGTTTCTGCTCCATTAGTAGCTGGGCTGGTGATGTTAAACCATTAAAAGAGGTGTTCCTGTATTCAAGTAAGGCCAAATTGTAATCCCCTCTAGCTAGCTCAGTTTTATACAAGGATATCTATGACTACCTGTACTGATCTTTCTGCCAAGCCATTTGATTGAGTGAAATTTGGTAATGTTGTCTTGTGTGCCATTTCCCAGTCTTATACACATTTATGAAATAGTCTTATACACATTTATGCAGCTTGGAGCAAAATTAAGGATTTTCATCCTTGTAATGCTCTGTTATGACTTCTATGGATTGTTTGCTAAATTTTGGTTTGAGGGCTCAGCAGCTTCCCAGTTGTACAGGGACTCTTTCTGTAGCTATTCTTTGTCTATCTTGAATCAGCAGCCACTGTATTTTCAGAGAGTAGATTCCACAAGTTTGTTACTTGTTGGCTGAAAAATGGCTTCTTTCTCAGACTAAGGAGCATTGCTTGAAGATCTTTTTGGAATTACCTCTAGTCACAGAATGTTCTGAGAGGGGGGGGGGTAAGGAGACAAGAGAGAACATTTTTGGAAATAATTTTGTTGGTCATTATCATGTCACCATGTTTCCTCCTGTATGCAAGAGTAGGAAGCTTCAAGTGATGTAAACACTTTTTGTACAGCATTTGTTTGAGGTCTTTGACCATTTTGATTGCTCTTTGTTGAACTCTTTCTAGAATTTCTTTGTCATTCTTGAAATAGGGTTATGCCAGGGACATTCCAACCTCTATGTGCAGGCAAGCTAGTGCCTTGTAGAGCTTCATAAACACACTTGGGCATCTGTTAGAGATAGTTCTTTTGATCATTCTGAGAGATTGGGGGACAGACAACAATACAGTATGTGTGCTGAACTTTAGTTGACAATCAACAATGACTCCAAGGTCTCTTTCTTCAGAGACTGCAAAATGGAAGTTGCCTTGGAGATGGTATTGCTGATGTGTGTTATCATTGCCAAAGTGGATTACATGGCATTTGTCAATAATGAACAAGAGGAGCCATTTATCAGCCCAAGTCCCAAGAATATTAAGGTCCTTTTGAATAGATTGCCAGTCAGAGGTTGTGGCTGCTTTACCAACAAGTTTTGAATCATCAGCATAAAGAGTGAGGATGTTTGAGAGAAGATTGGGTGCATTGTTTATATATAAGTTGAAGAGACTTGGCCCAAGAATGGTCCCCTGGGGAACACTGCTTAAAAGAGTTGTAGACAAGGAGCAATGTGGGACACCTTGAGAGTCATGAACTCTTACAGCTTGCATTCTTTCTGAAAGGAAACTCTGTATCCACTGGACAATAACATCATCAACAGCTGATGCTTTTAGTTTGGTGATGAGGAATTCATGGCAATCCCTGTCAAATGCTTTTGAGAGGTCCAGGAGCACCATGTTGACAGATAAATCATTATCTAATAATGATGTAATATACTTGTATGTGTTTTCATGAGATTAATGTCAACAGATCATAATGATCTGAAGCAATGTTGATTGGAAGTAAGGATGTTATTAGTTTCCAAGTGCTGAATTAGAGCTTTATTAACAAATCACTCAAGCACCTTTACAACTGCAGAAGTGATGCTAATTTTCTGCATTATCTTTGGGGCCTTTTTTGTAGATTGGTGTTATATAGGACTTTTTCCAATCTGACAGTAGTTCTCCATTTTGTAGGGACAGCTGGAAGAGTCTACACAAGGCAGAACAATTTTGCATTCCTTGAGAAACCTTGGGTGTATTCCATCTGATACTTTGGATTTATTAACATCGTTTTTCCAGGCTATTTAAGGCCATATCTTCAGTAATTGATAATTTTGCCATTGGATGACATTAAGTTTGATGGTGCTGCAGGGATAGTTTGAACAAGGTTGGATGGTGAAGGCAGAGGCAAACTGGGTATTTAATACATTAGCCTTATCTATTGGTGATAGATAACCAATAGATAAGGCCATAATGGTTATGCCATTATGTCTGAGGTCAGGAATGGTGTGACAGTTTGGATTTTTGGCAGAAACATGTCTCCAGAAAGACTTGGGATTTGTCTTGATATCTGTGGCAAGCTTTTCCTCATGCTGAGACTTCAATTCCTTAACTACATTAGAGACAAGATTCTGAGCCTTTGCATACCTTATCTAATTTTCCTGAGATTTCTCCTTGTTGTACCTTTTCCAGGCTCTGGCTCTCCTATTGATTGTTCTTTTTGCATCCTTTGTGAGTAATGGAAGTGTTTTTGGTAGTCAATACAGGATTGCTCCTTTTCAGTTGATAGGAGGGCTTCTTTAAAATTTGTCCATGATATATTAATATCAGAAATAATTAGTTTTGACCCATTTTTTGAGGCTAGTTCCTTCTGTATTGCTTGGTAGTCAATAAAAGTTTGAGGACAAACATTAGGTTGCAGACGTATGTTCAAGGATAACTGAGTGGTTGCTGTGGACAACTGGAGGACAAAATTCATTTCTGATAAGGGAATCTGGATTGCTCAAAATTACAAGATCCAACAAGGAAGGATTCTGGTTGCCATGATGCCTTGTCAACCATTTGGTGAAGGAAGTTATCAGATAAGCAAGACACAAATGGTGAATCTCCATTATTAGATACTACATGACCAAGACCATCAACCCTCTTGATTAATGGGAAGTTGAAATCACCAATAAATATTAAATCAGATGATACTGTAGATGCCATTTCATCAATGATAGTTTTGAGATGTATTTCACAATCATTAAGACTGGGTGCACTAGGGCTTCTATACGTATACCACAGTATAAAGATATAGCAGTAAGTTTACTGCAGATAATTTCTGGCTCTTCATTCTCAGTGCAAACAAACAGCTCCTCTCATTTGATCTACCATCAGCAGTTCAATTACCCTGGAACATGTATTTTGGCAGAAACTTTCTCAAAATGCCTTTGAAACCAACTTGAGACTTCAAAACCTACTTTTAATTTCTAAAAACGTCTAATAATAACATTGCACTACTAATTACCAATTCTCATATATGTATTGGAATAAATTAATTTAGAATTAGTTTCTTTGAAATTCAGTGTTCCAATGTTGAAGCCAAGTTTTGTGTTCAAGAGAAATCTGACTTGTCTACCCATGAAAAGATCTAATGTTGCTTATGTTTCTACAGTCTCTGGAGCACTCACACCTCTGTCTGGGTTTTTATAATTGGTGAAATAGGGAAAGATCATACTGTCTATAATTTATATACTGTGATGCACACTCAATACAGATTTTTTTATTTTATTGAAGAGTAATATCAAGCTATAAACTTTCCACCCAGGGTACATTGAAAATTAAACAGTTAATAAGACTAGCCTGGAAACCTTCCCTGACATAAATACCAACTCCTCTTCTGCAGTTTGGTTGCCCCAGATAAGTGAAGCACTGAAAACCAGATATCTGCAACAAACTTTTGGTAATAGGTATTGTAGTAAATTTTGGCAGAATCTCCACTAACCCAGCAATATCTCTTCTTTGTCTTTTAAGAGCACTTGGAGGTTTAGAAGCTTATTTGTAAGAGAATCATCATTGCTAGGGATGAAATGCAGGGTATTATTATTTGAGGCTTTCATGACCAGTCTTCCAGAGGCAGAGGTCCCATAGCTGTGACTGTGTTTGACAAAGTCAGGGTAGATGTTAATTCAGAGATGGCACTGATAAAAGAAAAATTCACTAAGTTCATTTTCAGTTGATACACTAGTATTAACACTTGAAGTTTTGCAAAGCAAAGAGGATAACTGCAAGAAATCAGGGCTATTTACAGGAGGTGAGGGACAAACTGTTATATCTCCATTGCAACTGGGTTCAGGGCTGGCTTTGGAACTTTCCAACTGCAATGAACAGCAACGTTTTTTGTCACAATTTGGCCTTTGAAAATGATTGAGATCTTTTTCACCAGAGTTTATTTGCCTTATTAGTATATCTATGAGAGGCTTACATTTATCATGCTTGGCCTTTGATGCATCACCACAAAACTGAATATCTACACAGAGTTCACAAGAATGTTTAATCATTTTCCTTTTGATGTCTACACTGGAAACAGAGAAGAGGATAGATGGTGGGTGTGCATTTACAGACTGTGAGTTTGCAGGGATGGGAAGTCTTTTCACATTTGTAATTTGAATGCCTTGGAGTTTGTAATTTTGGCTGAGGTATGAATGGATGTAGAGTTGTTTGTCTGGTTGTGATGGGATACCAGATGCAACTATGTTTATAGCTCTATGTTGTCTATCCTGATCTTCAGCAAAAAGGTGCTGAACCTCACAGTTGAGATGTTGGGCAAAATCAGTATTTGGCTAGGCAGTCTCTTGTTGCACAAGGGTTTTGATTTCAGCATGTACATCAGAAATCAAGCATTTCTCAGTGACTTGATGATCAAGAGCTGACATTTGTGTTCTGATATCATTAGTTGATTTTGAAATCTCTTCTTTGAGCATAGTTTCAAGGTTATTTACTGAAGACTGCTCAATATCTTGGATAATGGCTTGGGATGGGATTTTATCAGTAATATTTCTCTTCATACTGTTTATTGTAGCTTCAACACTTGGATTCTGGTTAGAACTGCTTGGAGTCATAGGAGAGTGTTTGCAAATTTGACACTTTATGCAAATGTCAACCCATCAAGAAATTTTAGTGAGCAACACTTATTTGGGTTCAGGCATATCCAATTTCCACAACCATCACAGAGAATTGCCAAGGAGTCATCATTTAGGTCTATTTCACATACCAAATGAGTGGTATGTGAGTGGGCTTAAGCCCACTTAAGTGGGCTTAAATTGCATCTCTCCAGCAGACCTCTCCTATGGCGTGTCACTGGGCCCTAACACAGTGACGAATTTTCGCCATCATTGACCCAGAGCACAACAGATCCAGTATGGACCTTAATTTGCTCCAAAGTGCAAATTAAGGTAATTAAGGTAAACACTTATCACACCCTTTTTTGGGGTTAATGCAAGCTCTTTTTGAACTCCCAGTAGGCATCACATTGGTATTGCAAGTTGACTGTTTTGGGGGCATTATATTGGGTGAAATGGAGTCTCTGTGAGTTAGTTTGTGGTAGTTGTGTCAAAAATATGCAAAAACAGTTGAGCCACTGTAATCTATGGTGCTATGGAAATATAGCTTTTGGCTATATATGGCAACCATGCAATTCTCAAATGCATAACTTCAGAAGAAACAGATGAAACTGCTGGTTATTTGTTTACAAAAAAGCTATGAGTATGCCAATATTCAGAAGAAGTTCCCCATACCAGCAAAATCTGTTGCACCTACTTTCCCCCGATCCCCCCCATGGAATTGGTCAAGTCCCATAATAAATAATGACTTCTCAAAGTGGAATAAAGATTTAACCCCCATTGCTTTTGTCCAGAAAAAATTTGCAGAACTTAATACTATTACCTATAAAAATCACTTCCAAATATTTGTTGATGGGTCAAAAATGAATGAGAAGGTTGCAAGTGGTGTTTTCCTTCCTCACCTGAAAATTGCAATGGGCGAGAGATTATATAATAATTTATCTATAATGTCTGCTGAGTTAAATGCCATAATCATGGCATTAGAACACCTTAAGGAAAACCAACCTTTGATTGCAAATTCAAATAATATTATCATATATTCCAACTCTCTATCAAGCCTTGAGCTGCTGGCCTCAGCTCCTCAATATAAGTTGGACATTGACACTTATCATTGTCTCAGTATTATAGATAATCTTGCTTCAAGTGGCATAAAAACTTATTTTCAGTACATTCCTAGCCACTCTGGCATAAGTGGTAATCATCAGGTTGATGAAATAGCAAAAAATGCTATAAATATTGACCAGCCAAGTGGGAGACCAATCCCAATTAGAGATATTTACCAATGGAGGCTATCAGATATTAATTTTAATAAGATTAATCCTATCTTTTCCCCCTTTCCCAATAAGAATCTTTCTAAAATTTATCATAGAATTCGTTCTGGAACAAATGGACTAAATTTCCTTGCATTCTCATATAAGTCTTCTAATTCAAGTGGTTCAATTCCCCTGTCCCCTCTTTGCAGGCATTGTAATATGAATAATGAAACAATTGACCATTGCCTATTTGAATGTAATATGCTGACGTCTGCACAACATACCTTGCTTTGTAAACTGCTAAAATGCTTCAAACACCACAAAATCTCACTATCAGCCAAGAGCCTAACCAACTATACATGCACACAGAGCACAGAAATTGATATCTATCATCTTATATTTGACCTCCTTGAGTCAAAAGATCTACTGAAAGATATCTGACAATATCTAATAAATAAGAGACGACCAAGCCAGTAGCTCTGGAGCTGACAGAGTGAAGCAAAAAGAAAAGGGCTAAATAGTATTAACTGAATAGCCCGCCTGCTGTGAATTAGAAGAAGAAGAAAAAAAGTAAACAAATGGAGACAAAGGATAGCCAACTATACCTGCACACAGAGCATAGAAATCGACATCTATCATCTTATATTTGAACTCCTAGAGTCGAAAGATCTGCTGAAAGATATCTGAATATATCTAATAAATATGAGGCAATCAAGCCAGTAAATCTGTAGCCCACAGAGTGAAGCAAAAGGAAAAGGGCTAAATAGTTTTACTGAAAAGCCCGCCTGCTGTTAAATAGAAGAAGAAGAAGAAGGATGAAATTCCCAAGGAGATTGAAACAAAAATGACTTACTTCAAAGTCCAGGTAAGTCAGATAAAACACTTAGAAGGACCACTTAAACTGTCACTGAAGGTTGATATAGGTATAAAATATCACAAAATATGTAGGAAAATGTCTTTATTTTATAAATTGGGCATATAATCCTTTTTTTAAATTTCACACAACCTGTTGCTGTTGAGTTGAAATCATAACTGAAATCATTCTGATGTAAATTGTGGACTTGTCAGATACAAGTATGCATGGGATTCCATATCTTGTGATATGCCTCTTCAGTCATGATATGATATGGTGGGCATATGCATGGTACCCAACTCTGTCAACCTTAATAAACTGGCCTTAATAATCAATTGTTATAAGATACTGTTCTCTGTTATTATAGAATAAGTCACAGCCAACCTTTTCCCAAGGTAAGGGGGGAACATCATGGGGTAACAAGGGGTCCTTTTGATTTGAATTTTGGTGTTTGGTGCAAGAATAGCAATGTTTAATATAGTCTTCAATATCCTTTGTCATTCCTGGACAGAAAACAATGGAGCAAGATTGCTGCTTGGTGTTTTCTATTCCTAGATGTGATGCATAGATGCCATTAAGAATATCTTTAGGAGATTTGAGAGGAATGATCAAATAATATGCTTTCAAAATGATCTGATCAATGACTGTTAATTCAGATCTGATGTTCCAAAATGGGAGAATATCTACAGGTAAACCAGCTTCAGGCCATCCCCTCTGGATGAATTTGGAGAGCTCAGCTAATTGAGGGTCACTTGCTGTCTCTTCATTCAATTTGTTAATCTCTCTGTGTTTACTGAAAAAAAAACACCATTGCAGAGTGTACATATAATTTGATGTCTATTTAAGTCTCTTTGCCCTGTTCACAAAGGTAGAACCATGACAATTACCTTAATTTGCACTTCTGACTGATTAAGGTCCATACAGGATCTGTTGTGCTCTGGGTCAATGATGGCAAAATTTTGTCACTGTGTTAGGGCCCAGTGACATGCCATAAGAGAGGTCTGCAGGAGAGATGCAATTTAAGCCCAAAGCAGCATCAGCCTCCTAGCAAGACACTCATAATGATGAAGTTGGCATCAGTCAGTAGTTGAGTGGGATGGGCAGTCCCACACATATTTCCATGGCTTGTCATTCCATTCCTTGTCCAGTCTGGACTTGAAGGATGCAGTCGTGGGTGTAGTTGCTGTTTCAGCTTGAAGGCTATTCCAATTGTTGACAACATGCTCAGAGAAGAAGTGTTGCCACATTTGTGTATTGACAGAACATTTTGACAGCTTTTGTGAGTGTCCTCTTGTATGGTGCTGACTTGAATGTTTGGTAAAAAGGGGGTTATTTGGTTGTGTGTTATACTTGTAGGTTAGCATCATATCACAATAGTGGCATCTGAAGATGAGTGTTGGCAGCTGCATGTGTTCCAAAATCCAAAACAGGTGTAACTATAGCCTTAGAAAGACTGTGCGGGAGCAGCTGGTTATGGTGTGTTTGAGGAGACCAAGGCTTGAATTTGCTTTTGAAACTGCCTGTTGCCAGTGGCCATGCAACTTCAATTGTTCATCTATCAGCACTCCTAGATCTCTTTCTTTGGGACTTGTCTTTAGTACTAAGTCAGCCAGTGAATTGGGATTGGACATGTTGTACTGGTGATGGGGGTTGTTGCTTCCAAAGTGAAGGACACTGCACTTTGATGTGTTGAATTCAAGTAGCCAATCTTGGGCCCATGTTTGGATTTTATGAAGGTCACACTTTTGATTTGCAGGCCCAAAAAGCTTGGAGTTGTTGGCATAGAGAGTGATGCTGTTTTATATTCCATTCACCATATTGTTGATGTATGTATATAAGGAATAGGGTAGGGCCCAAAACAGTACCTTGGGGAACTCTGCTTACAACATCACATGGTTCAGAGAAAACCTTGTTGCCATTAGCTGTGAAGAGTTGTGAACCTGCTGAGTCGAACCAGTCAGAAAGTGCATGACCCAATTGATCATGTCCATGTGGGTACCTGCTGCTGAAAGTTTGTGTGGTACCTTGTCAAAAGCCTTAGCTAGGTCCAGTAAAATCAGGTCCACAGGGATTCCTTTCTCCAGGTGATCTGTTATGAGCTTTATGTCTCAAGGAGATTGGTCTCAACTGATATTCCTGGCTGAAAGTCATGCTGGTCAGGGGAAAGTATATTATTGGTAAGGAGATGTGTCAGAATCTCACCATTCACAACCTGCTCAAGGGTTTTTGCCACTGCTGAGGTCAGACTGATGGGTCTGTAGTTTTTGGCTTTGGTGCAACCTTTCTTGAGTATTGGGGTGACATGGGTCAGCTTCCAGTCTATGGGTACCTTTTTGGAGTCAAGCAGCAGTTGGAATATATTGCATAGTGGTTGTGCAATTTCTTTGGCAAGCTCCTTCAATAGTCTTGGGTCCAAGTTATCAGGACCAGTGGACTTGTTGATGTCTAGCACTTCAAGTTGCTTTTGGATGACAGGGGGGAGAGTAGAATAGGTGGCATCAGGTTAGGGATGTATGTATGATGGGCTATGAGGAAGAGGGCCATCTGGTTCATTGGTGAAAGCCAACACAAACTGCCTGTTGAGGAGTAAGGCAGTGTCCTTCAAGTTGGTCACTTCCTTGCTATCAACCATACTGAGTGCTTTTACTGACCATCTGCTATGGTCCTTACTAGATACATACTTCCAGAACTTCTTTGGGTTATTCTTACTATCATCAGCTAGCTTGGACTCATAACTTGCATAAAGTTGTTTAGTTAGGCTTCTTAGTTTGTTTTAAGCTTTTGCAAACTTTTGGTAGTGTTCTTCTTTTCCTCCTTTATTGTACTTTCTCCAGTACCGTCCCTTCCTGTTTCTTTCCTTGCTTATCTTGGGGGTCATGAAAGGCAGTGTTTTGGGCTTTGGCATGAGTTTTACTGATGTGTGCTTTTTTTGAAGTGTAAGTAGCTCATCCTTTAGGTTAGCCCATTGTTGGTTGACATCCCGTTGAAGTAAAAGTGATGAAACTCTGCCTTCCAGCTCTTTTCTGATTGCCCTGTAATCTACATAAGTTTTCTTTATGTAATCATTTCTTATCTTACAAAATGACAGATTCACTTCTAGGATTAAATGATCACTCTTTCCTAGAGGGGGTAAGTAATTTATGTTCTGAAGCTGGTCTTTATCCCGTAAGAACACCAGGTCCAGTAGTTGGTCTCTGGAAAAGTCAGCCTCTAGTAGCTTGTTTGACAATCTGGTAGAGATTAAGGTCATGAAGGCACTCTGTGAATAGATTTGTGCTTCTGCTTCTGTTCATAAGTACAGGTATATACAGGATAAATTAAGTAACTTCCCATGGAAGTTAAATAAGGTCAGGGAAGTTAAAATCACCAGCTATAAGTAAGTTCCCCATTTAATTCATAGTTGCTTTATGCAGCATAGCTGCTATTGTGTGCTCAGTTTCTTGGCAATCTGAGGCAGATGGGCTTCTATAAATACAACCTACTCTGGTTATTACTCCACTGCCATCATCACAAAGGTTGAACCATACAGATTCAACAAATTGTGAATTACCTGGGAGACATAATGACCATATACTATAACATGTCTTGAATAGCACTAACATACCACGCCTACATTCTGGAGACTGTAGGTTATACACAACACCATACCCTGGAATCTTAACATGAGAATCTTCAAGCCTGTTGCTACTAGACTTGGGACAAACCTCAGTCAATAGGACCAGATCATAATTTTTGGAATAAATCATGGATTTCAGCTCATTCAATTTGTTAGGAAGTTGGTCTCCATTAGTAATTAGAGCAGAAAAATTTGGACTTACTCGTTTTTGGTGTTGCTTACTCTGGTTGTTGGTCCTGTTGCTCGGCTGACCCAAGTCCTCATCTGCTCCACTTAAAGTGGTCACTGGCGCTTTTGAGTTAGCAGTGTAGTAGCTTCCAGAGCTTGTCTCACTTTCCAATGAGCTGTCACTAGTCATGGATGAGAGTCTTTCTGTAGAAATAGCACTAATATGTTTGGTAACACACATATTTACATTATTTACACAGTTCACAGCTTGGAATTCTACATCAGGGTCAGAGGAGGGTATTCTCCTCTGCTTTCTGGGTTTTTTGACACAATTCAGAAGTTGCAGATTACAAGGTTTTGTTATCTGAAACAATGGTATAGTAAACAAAAGGGGTGGTGTTGTATTTTGGGTTGGATCACTAGCTTGTACATTCTGCTTTAGGCAACAGATGTTGATTATGGAACTGCAATTGATTCTGTACTCAGTTGAGAAAAACTGCTTGAGAGTGCTAGTGTCATCAATGGAAGCATTGATACTGTGTACATTCTGCTTTAGGCAATGGATGTTGGTTATGGAACCGCAATTGATTCTATACTCAGTTAAAAAAAACTGCTTGAGAGTGCTAGTGTCATCAATGGAAGCATTGATACTGTATGCAACAATGTTGTTTTTCCTTGACTCTTGGTCTTTTTCAGTATGGATGATCTGTTGTACTTCAGATTCTAATTACTGCTGAAAGTTAGCACTAAGTGCTTGAACTTCTGGTTGCAAAATTTGCTTTGTTTCATCTGTGCTACATTTTGAGGATAGGGCTACTTCCACACTTTTCACTTTGTCTTTTATAGAACCTAGCTCAGCTCTAAGTGTACTCTCAGTTTGCATAATGGTATTGGAGAGACTACTCTGAAGGTTTCCTATTGCTTGTGTGATCACTGAAGTAATATCTGATCACTGCAAGGATGTTTTTGGCTTCAGGTGCTGCAATGAAAAAATACACAACTTTCACTCAGAAGGTTGTTGCCCTTTGTGAAGAGAAAGCTGAAAGAGTCTGCAAAGGGGAGAGATGAGCAATCAATTCAATCAAACCCAAAACATCTTGCAGCCACGACCAGATCCATCCATGTTTGCTCCAACACCTTCCAATAGAGTTTAAAAAAGCACTCTTATCTCTCTTCAACAATGCCTGGAGCAATTCCTTCTTCCCATCTGCTTGGAAAACATCACTCATCATCCCTAGATTAAAACAAAATAAACCCAAAGAGGACCCCAACTCCTTCAGACCCATTATGATCACCCCAGTTCTGGGAAAATTATATGAGAAGATAATTCACTCCCGATTGTATTGGTTTGCTGAGTCTAACCACCTCATCCCACATACCCAAACAGCATTTAGGAAATATCATTCTTCCATTGATGCATTTGTTCACTTAACCAATGCCATATCTGAGTGCCTGAAAGACAACCAAATCCTAGTTGCAGCCTTCTTGGACTTCCAAAACGCATATGATAATATCCAACATCCACTCCTACTGCAAAAATTATCAAAAATGGGTTTTCCAATACCTGTAGTGAATTTCTTTAAAAGTTACCTATCTGAATGCTCTCTTGTTCTCCAAGTAAATTCCTACACCACTTCTAAAAAGTCTGTCTCCAAAGGCCTTCCCCAAGGTGCTGTCCTCAGCTGTCTCCTGTTTTCACTATATTTATGGGATCTGAACCTACCCCAAACAAATATTCAGTTTGCAGATGATATAGTCCTATGGTCTACCTCAAATAATTTTGAACTAGCCCAATCCAAGTTACAAAAGTTGCTTTATGCCTTTGAATGTTTCTCCAAGAATTCATGCCTACCCACCGCCCCATCAAAATCAGCTATAGTACAGTTTCATAATAAGAGAAATCCCCAATCTGCCCTATTAACCCTAAATGGTGTTGTCATCCAAGAGCAACAACACATCAAATATCTTGGCCTCACTTTAGACCAAAAACTAACTTTCAGGCTCCACATTGAAAATGTGAGAATAAAATGCCTCAGAAAAATGCGCATCTTACATAGGCTACTCAATACGCCTTGGGGTTGCCATGAAAAAACTCTAATAAATTTCTATAAGACTTATATCAGATCTCAGATTGATTATGGACTAATTGTCTATGGCTCATGCTCAAATACCCTACTATGCAGTCTGGAGACTGTCCAGAATACTATGATCCGTGCTATACTTGGCCTCAGGAATCACACCAAAACCAACTTCCTCCTCAGTGAAAGTGGTCTCACCTCTATTGCCATGCGTAGAGACATCCTACTTGCCCGCTACTTTACAAAAATTGAAGGTAACAGTTCCCATAGATTACATGACTGGCTAAGAAACCCTGGAGCTTTTAGGGGCCTTGCACGGGAATTTGCAACCACCCAAATGACCTACCCCATACCTTCATCTTCTTTATTTCAAATATACCCCTGGTTACCTTCCTGGGCTAACCACTACCCAGAAGTGAACCTTTTGTTCGTGCCAGCTATTAAAGCAGACCTTTCCCTTGCCTATGTAAAATCATTATTCCATGAATTTGAGTCTCAGAGATATATCCACCACCTCCCAATTTTTGTGGATGGCTCAAAAACAGAATCCAGGACTGCTTGTGGAGTCCACTTCCCATCTTTAGGTATATCAGCTGCAGAAAGGCTCCAAAATGATGTGAGTATCATGACAGCTGAAATAGCTGCCATCAACATTGCATTGGAAACCATTATAAAGATGCCAAACCCCCCAAGAAACACCCATCTTATAATTTATTCAGACTCAAAATCAGCCCTTGCCTCAATATCACCAGAACATTCAGAGTACCCAGACAATGATACCTCCACCACTCTTGTACTATTGAACCAACTACTTAAACAAGGTATATCCACAAAATTCCAGTACATCCCAAGTCATATGGGTATTAAAGGGAACCACAAGGCAGATGAAATAGCTAAATCTACCCTTCAGTTAGAAACAATTTCTGGAAGACCTATCCAGTAAGAGATGTAAACCATTGGCGCCTAAAAATTTATCTAGCAAACCAACGTCCACCCAACCTTTCTCCACTTACATCCCGGAACGACTCAAAGATGTACCACAGAATACGATCAAATGCTACTGGCCTTAACAGCCAAACTTATCACTATCAAAACACAACCTGTCCAACAGTAATGAGCCCTCTTTGCCGCCTATGTCAAACCTATGATGAGACCATCAACCATGTTCTTTTTGGTTGCCCTGTGGCAACTGTCAACCATAAAAAAGAATGGCTAACTTTATCTGCTATATTCAAGCGCCTTAAGCTAACCCCTAATATTGACCAACTAACACAAAGGAGACACTCTTCAACTGATGATGCAGAATTGTTCAAAGCTGTCTTTAACTGTCTAAATATAGGTGGTTTCATCAATGATGTATAAATTCTATTATTGAATAATAATAGTCTAATTTCTATATTTGATTTCCCAGGACACCCCTGACATAATCAGACAATGCGAAAAAGGTTAAATGGATTCATCCGAAGCCTATAATTGAAGAAGAAGAAGATGAGGAAATTTCAATATTCTCTGAGAAGCCTGGTCCTTTAGACTTACAGACATCAAGCTTATCAGGACTAGTTAAATAAAATTAGATAGGTGTACCCCTTCTTACCCACAAAACATTTTAAGTACCCCTTCTCAGTTACCAGTACTAAGTAAACTACACAGGTTCTATACCTATCTTTTTTCTTTTTTTTTTTTCTTTTTTTTTTGGCTGGCCATGTACCCCAAAAATGTTTGAGAACCACTCTTCTAAGCCATAGCAAAAAGAAAAGCATAGAGATGGGTGACACCTTTCAGGGATTTATTTTAAGCCTTAGTTTCATTTTTGAAAGTTTCATTCACCTAACTCAGCTACTTTCCCAAGGTAAGAAGGAGTCTCTCAACTACAGCTTTGCCCTGTTTTTTTTTTTTTTTTTTATATATATATATATATATATATATATATATATATATATATATATATATATATATATAGCATACCATAATTATTTTCTTTGTGCTAATTGATTACCATATACTGCAAAATAATAGAAGTCAAAATAAAATTTTAAAAGCAAGCATTTACTATATTTTAAAATTGCATAAAAGCCATCTAGTGGTGTATTAGCCTTTTACTTAAAAAAAAAACAACACTAAATTAGCTTTATATTTCCTATTTAGAGACTTCTCAATTGTAGTAATAATTGTTGTTTTGAATTTTTATCAGCCCTCCTCCCTTTCCCTCCAATAGGCTAGATATAGCCTTAGTGATAAACCTCTGGCTAACCAGATACAGGTCTAGTTTGTATAGTGTGTGTTCATGTTATGTTACTCAACTCTGTGCACATTAGACTGTTTAATTCAGTATCAAATGAAAAAATTCTAATTTCTTCTTTACTTTGTTGTGAAATTTTTTCCAAACAGTGCATATATTTATACAGATGCTTTGAAATTATGAGTAAACAGGGAAAATACTTGGTAGATGGGCAACTAATCAACAGTTCAACAGCTGAATTACTATAAAATCTTTGTCAAACCACCTAGAAATTAGTTTTACCAAAAGAAAATCTAGTGATTATGTGATTAACTTAAATGTTGTGGCCATATTCAATGTTGAATATCTTAAAGGCACTGTTAGTCAACACCTTATCTGAAATTTCTCTTGCCAGCAATACGAACAAGTCCAGTGGAGACCAGTCAGTGGTGAAGGTGGCTCAGTATGTCAGCCACCATGACTTGCTGCACTAAGATATCCATTTTAAGCTTGAGTCTGTGGCTATTTGATTCATATAAACTTGTTAATACTAGACTCTTCTCTGCATCAAAATAGACAATAAATGCAGTTTTGCACTGACCTGCAAGAACTTTTATTACAGATAGCTTGAATTATACAAAGTTGTCATTCTCTTAGTCTTATTTCACAAAAAAAAAGTATTAGTAGAATAAAATAAGGGGATTGAGGTGTGGGCTGAAGTTGAAAAACTAATGAATTTGGGAGTTTTCTTTGAGATGATTCACTCATAAATCAGATAATTATTCAAGATCATTTCTAACCTGAAATATTTGCTACCAGAACTAAGCAGCCAGATACTTATACTCAGGGGCGAATCTCCAACATTTTTATTGGGGGGGGGGGGCAAGAGGGGTCCATATCCGGATAGTCAAAGGGCACGGGATGTATAATAATTTTTTCTTCACATTATTGGGGGGGGGCAACTGCCCCCCCCCCCCCTTGCCAACCCCAAACGACACCCCTGCTTATGCTTAATGAGTCAGATATTAACTAAGTCTTGCCATGAATAGGTCTTAACACCAGCTCACTAGAGTACTTGATTATCAATCTTTAGCTGCATAGAAAAGCCTGTATATGAATTTGAAAAAGAAATGCTGGTATTCAGAAATAGCCTATCAGATTATCCTTGTTATGAATGGGTCTAGTAGCAGATCTATCTTGCTGTGATTAGTTCTTTAGGGAAATAGGTATTTGCTTCTTCTTCTATTAGAAAACGTGGGCTTTTCAGTCAAGACTTTTTAGCTCTATTTTTTTCCACATATATAAGACATATTGAACCATTACATTGTTTCTGTAACTTATTTCTTGCAGTAGCTCCTTGGATTCCAGTGACCAAACAATTCAGTTGTATATTTTAAGTTTCATTCTTTGTGAGGGTGTTGTTAGCTGGGTCTTTGACTGATGGTGGTAGTAGTGTGGTGTTTGAAGCACTTTATTAACAAACTATTTTGAAAGGTATCCTGTGCTAGCATTAGCACAGCACATTCAAATAGTCAATGGTTTTATTTTTGATTGTTGGATCTGCAGTATAGAAATGAGGGTATTGGGCTAGTAGCAAAAGTATTAGCCAAACCCTTGAATATCACTAAGTTCCACTGCTTAACAAATTGGCTTTTGAATTACATTCAAATCAGTAAGCTTTGGTTAGATTTTAAAATCTAGCTTAATAAGCAGGAATAATCAAACTTAAAATTATATATCTCTCCCCCTGCTTCTGTGAAATGCTTATGGCTGATTCATGTAAGAGTTGTTCCTAAATGAATGAATGTTGCTGAATGTTCATAAGAAGAGAACTAGTACATATATATGTGTGCAAAGTTTGATAAAACCAAAACACAGGTCAAATTGTATGTGCATGCATTGATGATTTTCAATAGGGTCTAGGGGCCTTCAGCCAGAGAGACTGTAAAATCTTTGTATTATTTGGATTTTAATAATTGTAATATGTGCAAGTCTCCCAAAATGTACTGCAGCAGAAAGGAAGGTGGCTGACTTTCAATCAATTTGAGCAAACAAATAATAATAACAAAAATAAATATGTGATGTATTTGGAATCAGGTAAATCCAGCCTTTTCTCTATTAACAGACTATTGTGTATCTATTTTTCTATTAATTAATTTAAAAGAAACTTTCCACAAAATAAGTTTTTCAAAAAGAAAAAAAAAAGAACTCCTTTAAACCAAAAATGAACAAAAATGGAATCAAATAATCTACCAAGCATACAACTACCACAAATCAGTATCAATAAATAAATGAAACCCAATAAAAAAACAGAAATTAAAATAAATAAAAGAGTTGAACTCAAAACAAGCAGAAATTGCATGAGTAGGGTTCTAAACCCATGCTTTCTAAAAGCCAGAATATTTTTTTTGTACTTTACTGAAAAAAGTTCAAATGAATTTACTGAAAAAAATGTGTATTGTCAGTTTAATATACATATGTTGGTATTTATTCCTTAAAATCTTAATTAATTTCTGATTTCTTGAAGTTATGAAAGTGAAAACATTTAAAAGAATTTTTCGGTTAAGTACAAATTATATTCTGGCTTTTAGAAAGCATGGGGTTTAAAACCCTACTCATATTAATTTCTGTTCGTGTTGAGTTTGAGTCGGTTTTTATTTTAGTTTCTGTTTGCTTTGGGTTTCATTTATTTATTGATACTGATTTGTGGTAGTTGTATGCTTGGTAGATTATGTGATTTTATTTTTGTTCATTCTTGGTTTAATGGAGTTCTTTACTTTTTTTTGAAAACTTTATTTTGTGGATAAGTTTTTTTAATTCATTTTTGTTTGTTTTATATTGACATAATCTTTTTGAGGGAGAAAGACTGAGCCTCTTCTAAAGTTAAACAACCATACTTTCCATAAAAATCTTAAATCCCCCTCCCCCTGGGTATATTACAACCCTTGCCCTTAGTCTCTGGGGTTTGTTTCAATCCCAAAAGCCTTGTTATATGATATTTAGACTATTTTGAATAGAATTGCTGTCTCAAAATTTCTATTAGACGCATTTTGGGATAATATGATGTGTGTATAGGGAGGAGGGGGTAGATGCCCTCTGATCACTTTGATTATTAAAAAGAGCACTAGAGTGTCTGATTACCAATCCAATGAGCCCCCTCCGAAGTTTATGTGACCATGCTTTCTATAAAAAAAAACCTTACATGTCCCTAGGGCGTCACTTACAGCCTGAGGGCTGGGAGGATTTTTTACCCTCAAAGACTTAATTTCCAGACCTTTCTGATATGCTGAACAAAATGGCTATCTCAAAATTTTGATTGGAAGTGTTTGGGGAGATGATGGTCATGGGGGAGGGGGGGGCATTAGCCCTCTGATCACTTTTGACTAATAAAAAAGGCACAAGTCCTCTAAATTTCCAATTGAATGAGGACTTGTTGTAGCTTCTAGGACAAAGATTTCTATAAAAAAAAAAACTTATGTGCCCCAAGGGCATAACTTACGACCCTTGTCCAAAGGGCTATAGGGGAGGGTTATAATCCTCAAAGACATAATTTCTGGACCTTTCAACTATGTTGAACAAAATGGCCATATCAAAATGTTGATCGGAAATGTTTGTAGGGATGATGGGCATGGGGGGGGGTGGTTCTCCTTTGGATTACTTTCGACTATTAGAAAGGGAAATAGCCCTCTCTATTTCCAGTCGAATGAGCCCTTTTTGAAGTTTTTACGGCAACACTCTATAAAAATCCTTATATGCCCCCAGGGCATAACTTACAACCCTAGCCCTGAGGGCTGTAGGGGGTTTTCATACTCAAAAATATAATTTCCGGACCCTTTAACTATGCTCAACAAAATGGATGTATCAAAATGCTGATCAGAAGTGTTTGGGAAAATGATGAGAATGGGGGTGGGCAT
Source organism: Artemia sinica (assembly GCA_027921565.1). NCBI lineage: Eukaryota > Metazoa > Arthropoda > Branchiopoda > Anostraca > Artemiidae > Artemia > Artemia sinica. The sequence goes on along the minus strand of CM051257.1, from coordinate 77,588,331 downwards.
TTGCTGTCTGATTACTTTTGAGTATTAATAAGGGCACCAACCCTCTCAAGTTCCCAATTCAATGAGCCCTTTTTGAAGTTTTTACAGCAATGCTTTCTATAAAACCTTAAGCGTATATGCCTCCAGGGCATAACTTACACTCTTTGTTGTGGGGGGTTTGTCATTCTCAAAGACATAATTTCCGGACCTTTCAACTACGTTGAACAAAATGGCTATCTCAATATTTTGATTGAATGTGTTTGGGGAAATAGTGGGTATGAGAGGGAGGTTAGTTACCATCTAATCACTTTCAACTATTAAAAAGGCCACTAGCCCTTTCAATTTCCAATTGAATAAACCTTTTTGAAGTTTCTACATCAACACTTTATATAAAAAAAAACCTTATATGTCCCCAGGACATAACTTACAACCCTTGCCCTGAAGGTTGTGGGGGGGGGGTGTCCTCCTCAAAGACCTAATTTCCAGAACTTTAAACTACGTTGAACAAAATGGCTATCTTAAAATTTTTATTGGATGTTTGGGAAAATGGTGGGCGTGAGAGGGGGGTTAGTTACCATTCAATTACTTTCAACTCTTAAAAAGAGCACTAGCCCTCTCAATTTCCAATCAAATGAGCCTTTTTTGAAGTTTCTACGACAACACTTTCTATAAAATCTTTATATGCTCCCAGGGGATAACTTACAACCCTTACTCTGAGTGTTGTGGGGGGGGGGGAGTTGTCATCCTCAAAGACCTGATTTCTAGAACTTTTAACTGCATTTAAAAAATGGCTATGTAAAGATTTTGATTGGATCTGTTTGGGGAAATGGGGGGCGTGAGAGGGAGATTAGTTGCCCTTCAATCACTTTCTACTATTAAAAAGGGCACTAGCCCTTTCAATTTTGAATCAAATGAGTCCTTTTTTAACTCTCTATGACAACCTTTTCTATAAAAAAAAAACATTATATGCCCCCAGGGCGACTTACAACCCTTACCCTGAAGGCTGTGAGGGGTTGTCATCCTCAAGGACCTGATTTACAGAACTTTCAACTCGTTCTAGGTGTTTACCCTCCCCCCCCCCCCCTTGGTAAATAAGGCTTTCCAAATTTGAGAATTTTATTTGAGCTTTATTTTTTTAATTTCCATAGGGGGAAGGAATTTTGGTACTTGTGTATTATGTGCCTCTCACTCATGTTTACGCCGTGTAAAACTCGAGAACTAACAATTTTTTTTTTTTTTTTTTTTTTTTTTTTTTTTTTTTTTTTTTTTTTTTTTTTTTTTTTTTTTTTTTTTTTTGGTCAGCTTAACAAGGGACAAGACAAAGACAAGTGACAGAATATATGAGAAATAAACAAAATTTTGTTTCGGGGGGGCCGTCAGTCTACCTTTTTATAGCAGTCATGTGAACAAGAAAATTATCTATCATAGTGCAAGATTTCAGGCGGGAGTTAGGGGGGGGGTAGCTAGGTAAAGAAATTAAAAGTACACACTTGTCATGAGTATTTCTAGTTGTAGACTTTTTTTTGTTTGAGAATGGATGACAATATTTTGCCAACAAAGTCAGAATTAAAAAAAAAGTTAGAAGCAGTGAGAGTTTCTATTTTGGGCGAGTAGTTGTTTTGGAACTGCCACGAGGCGGCAGAATTTAGAAAATATAAAATAAAGAAGTGCATTATTCCTTATATTTGCCTATGGGACCCTTGTTTTAGAGAACCAAATAAATAAAAAATAATGTTATATCAAAGACAATTGCCCAGAATTTGGTTTCGGAGGGGTGGGGCCTCAGTCTACCTATTATAACAGCCGTGAAAGCAAGAAATGTATTGATATTAACATTGTTTACAGAGGATAAAGCATAATTAAGATTTAAAAAACAGAATCAACTGCACTTAGAGAAACGAGAAACGAAAGACGACCTAACCTCTCACAGTAATAGCCGCCGGTCTTTTTTGGCTGCAAATCGATCAAAAACTTGGTCAGCTTCGACCTGGATATCGTGGTTCAGTGTCATGTGAGCTAGTCCGTTCAGACGCTCCTCGTCCGTGGAGCTCCGCAGATAGGTTTTTAATCGCTTAAGACAGCTAAAGCTCCTCTCGGCAGAAGCGGTAGTCACTGGTAATGTCTGAAAAATCGTCAAAAGCCTTCGAATGCATGGGGAAAATCTTGCATCGCATGACGCAAGAGTCAAAGCAACAGTTGATGGTTTCTCAGACTTTCCGAGCCACTTCTGTTTCCAAAGGACTAACTCACATTCGAGCGCACGTCTACCCCCGTGAAATCCCTCATAAACAGCAACAGCGTTCACAAATTCATTAATATTTAATGACTCGTTGTTAGCTGGCAAAAGCCTTCTGATTTTGAAAGATGCCTCCTGATGGCGCAAAAATCTTTGATCAAGTTCTTCAATAAGTGAAGCAAAGTAAGGTTCGAACAATGACTCGTGATAAAAAACCTTGATGGACTCATTATCGTTGATGGACGTTCGGCGGATAGACCTTGGAACAGCCGGAGCCACATTTACCTCTTGTGCAAGCTCATAGGCTTTCTGAAAAATTGTTTCAAAATCATTTTGTTTTGACTGCAGTAAAATATCAGAACATAGCTTAATATGCCGACAGCACTCAACTAAGTCTAAATCTTCGGCTTGCAGCGCCTTAGAGACAGAGAGCATTATGGCACTAACAAACTCTAGCATAGCCAACATGAACATAAAACTAAATTCGGTTACTGCTGAAACCAACGTATTCGCTTTTGAAATAACTTCCGTATCGCACCGTATGCTACCAAATATTTCCTCAAGTACGGAAATAATCGCACAATACAAAGACATAAAAACTAAAATGCAATCGTGACGCTCCACCCATCTCGTTTCGCACAACTTCACAAGCTTTCTCACGGGACTATCAGGACAAATGACAGCGACCGCTTCTACAAACATATTCGTTCTTTTTGGTGAAGATGATAAAAATGATATAATCCGCTGTATAGTAGCAAAGGTTGACCTAACAAGTCCTACCCTACTAGTTTTACATAAAGCCAAATTTAAGCTGTGCGATGCACAGTGGGTGTAGATCACATGCGGATATTTTTTCCTATTTTCTGCCTGTGCACCAGAATAGCAGCCTGACATGTTGCTGGCCCCATCAAAACCAACCCCCACAAATTTCTACATTTTTAAGCCGAACGCAATGAAGAGAAAACTGTAAAGCAACAGTCAGAAAAACTGTTACTACCGAGTTATTAGTAAAAAGTGCTAAGTAAAGCAACCAACTAAAAAAATAACTAGTTTCTCAGATATTTATTGTCCGATTTCACACCAACCTCTGCATTGGTTTGTGGCGACTCATGTAGTTCTACTCATTGACCCTGGACCATCACCCGTTTTAATCAGTCACTGCTCAGCTTCTCAGAGCTTTCCCTCAGAAGCCACAACAGCGTGGATTTTTTTATTGGTGTTATGGAGCCGTCAGAAGTCTTGACAAGACAAAACCTAGAATTCTTCATGTTCGTCACAGGCTCACTAACCCAATTTTTCTCAACTTGGTGTTTCACACAGTGAGCAATCACTGGCAAATCTTCAAAGGTGCCGTCACTTTCCGAGCCCGATTCAGTGTAAGTCGCGGAAGCCTTTTCCTGCTTATCGGACAGAGTATTTTCCTCTGAGTCATCGTCTGAGTCACTGTCGTGAAGTACAGAAAGACGAACATTCGGTACTTGGTGACCGAAAGCAGAAAGTACGTCGTCGGGTATCAAGGCTTTCATCATTCGCTGGCTTTCAATACGAGCTCGCCCTAGCTCGAGCTTGATTTCATCGTCCCCGGGCAAAGAAAAATCGGAACTAACAGACACAACACCAATGGATCTAACTCGCTTGGCCTTGGGCAAGGACAACTGTTCATTAGAATATTGAGCTTCAAAATCCGTTATACTTTCATATCGACGAATTCGATGTAGAAGTTGGAGGAACGAAAAGTTTATTACAGTACTGTAAGTGCTGGTTTGAGACCGCATCTTCCTAAAAAAATCTTCACACGGTTGGCTATTCATGTCGGAGAGTTTGAAAAGACGTTCGAGCCCAAGCCGTTTGAATCGACGAATGAGAAGCACTAGGGAATGCATATTTATCTCTAGTCAATGGTAAAGGTTTGTGGTAATAAAATTCTCGTTCAAAGCATAATGTCCACTTTTTAGGACCCAGGATCTCCAATGTCGAACGCAGTAAACAACACGACCAAGTAAAGATAACCCCTCAAGAGGAGAAAGTTTGCCGTCGTAAAAAACGCGCCGTACGCTTCCATAAGCCAAAGATAAAACTGGGTTCCTTCGCTTCCAGTAACACGCTGTTTCAGGTGTGCCGGAGGCACGGAGGCACAGCCGGAGGACGAAGGAAGGGACACCTGCGGCGGTCAGTTATTACCCCCTCGGTTGGAGCATCATGTAGTGTGACCTTAACATTAAAGTACCAAGAAAATGCTCTCTACCCGACTGTTCCAAGGCTTCAAAGATTGCCCTTGAATCGTTAAATTACTCATTTTATTACTTATCTCGCTGTTCCTGGACAAACATCAATTTTGGCAATTAAATCATAATCGGAACATTTTTTCTCCCGATTTTACTAATGGTCGCAAAAACTCGTTTTCCTCGTAAAACTCGTAAAAACTGAAAACAATTAACTTTCGTTAATTAAATTATTTGCGTACATGACTTGTTTGGTAGGTCAAAGTTTCGCCTCTTAGTCTGATTATTTAAAAAAAACTACGTTTTCTAAAGAGTTAAAGAGGCTGAGTCACAAGTTCGAACCTTAAAACGTACAGGGATTAGAAGGTACAGTTGGGGGGGCTGCCGCCCCCCAAACCCTCCGCTTTCGCAGCCTTTAAATAAAAAAAGATTTTTTAAACTGAAAGTAAGGAGCACCATTAAAACTTAAAACCAACAGAAATTATTCCGTATATGAAAGGGGCTGTGCCCTCCTCAACGCCTCGCTCTTTACGCTAAAGTTTTTACTGTTTAAAAAAAAAGAGTTGTGAGAAAGTCAAACTTTAGCGTAAAGAGCGAGGCGTTGAGGAGGGCACAGCCCCTTTCATATACGGAATAATTTCTGTTCGTTTTAAGTTTTAATGTCGCTCCTTACTTTCAGTTTAAAAAAAAAATTTATTTAAAGGCTGCGAAAGCAGGGGATTTGGGGGGCGGCAGCCCCCCAACTGTACCTTCTAATCCCTGTACGTTTTAAGGTTCGAACCTGTGACTCAGCCTCTTTAACTCTTTAGAAAACGTAGTTTTTTTCAAATAATTTCTGCACGTTTTTGTACAGTTTATTACTTATTATTGCTTGACTAACTGTTAGATGATTGTGTATTATTCTTTTCTTTCTCGACAGGGTGTTTTAAGGGTCGACCTTGTAACTCAGCCTCTTTAACTCTTTAGAAAACGTAATTTTTTTCAAATAATTTAAAAAAGAAACTGAGTTTCTTTTTTAAACTTTAAATTCAGTATATAAAAAATTTCCTCTGACGTTGAATCGAACCTGGGTCTTCCGCCAGACAGTCAGGAGTATCGACCGCTGTACTAAAGAGACACAATTGTAATTGTTTTTTAGTAACTGGAAATTTGACGCAAGCAAATCTCCAAAAAACTTGATATTTGGTTCTTGGAAAACAGGGAAGGAGTGATCAGATTGAGCTGAAATTTCGAGGATAAGCTCCCAGGCCCCAGGAAAGCTTATCCTCTAAATTTCAGCCCGATCAGACAACGTTAAGGGGGGGCTGTGGTGGGAAAAATTAACATGGGCTCTTATAGGAAAACGAGGTTTTTCGTAAATGTAAATTCGGGGGATAATTTTTTCGGTCTGAAAATATCAAAAGGCCCTAACAGGTCGAATTCTGCTTCGAATGAGTCCTCATTCACCCGGATCAGTTGCCAACTGTGGCCTGTAGGCGTGGCTAAGAAGAAAAAAAATGTTTGAACTTTAAGTGGCTATATTTGGTTTTTGGAAAACTGGGAAGGAGTGATCGGATTGAGCTGAAATTTCGAGGATAAGCTCCCAGGCCCTAGGAAAGCTTAACCTCTAAATTTCAACCCAATCGGACAACGTTAAAGGGGGGCTGTGGTCGGAGGGTTGAAACTTCCGGCCCACTTTTACCCATGAAGATAAAGTCGGAGGGGGGTGAAATTTTGCACGTTTCTTAGTTTGAGCTTGGGCTACAAAATGCGATTACCGCTGTTTCTCTGCGACCGCTAGGACCGGAAATCGCTTAACATTGTGGTTGGTCGCCTCTTTATAGAGGCACAAGTGTGCCTCCTTGATTCCTTATCGCAATTCCTTCATTGCAGAGAAGCTAGTGCTTATAGCTGCGAGGGTTAAATAGTGAGAAAAATTTCTTGACATCTTGTTTGATTACAGGAGGCGATTGCACGTTTGATGATAAAATAATGATATAAGCTTGCCGGAGAAATGGATAGCCATTTAACAAAAAATGAAAAAAGGAACGGGTGTTGCAAATAACTTAAAAGCGTGAATATTTCGGAACTTACTATATTGGCACTTAAAAAAAGAAGAAAAGAAATTTCGGGGGGGGGGCTCTGCCCCCCCCCCCTGGATACGCTACTGTTTCTAGGTATGGCCACTAAAAAATTACAGAAGAATAGCAAGGTATCTGGAAATTCTGTTAATTAAAAAAATATAAAAAATCCCAGTATAAAGTAAATGTAATGTTTCATTTAAGTGTTTTTTAACAAGTGTTAAGGTGTTTTTTTTTTTTTCAATGACCGTTTTTCCAAGCATTAAGTACTATTATTAGGTTAATGTAGTGTTTCATTTAAGTGTTTTATGATGATCACTGATCAAAATATACTTATCTATCTATCTAATATGCAGAATAATTGTACCAAACACATTTTGCATGCAGACCCGACATACTTTACCCCCCCCCCCCCCCCCCCCCCAATGTGCAAATCTATAGCCCAAATTTATTTCTAAAGTATCAAAGAAACTAACGAAAAAACCGATGTGTTCTCAAAAAACAGCGTAAACTTGAGTGAGTGGCATATAATATACAAGTACCAAAATTTCTTCCCCCTACAGAAATTAAAAAAATAAAACTCAAATAAAATTCTCAAATTTGGAAAGCCTTATTTTCCACAGGGGGGTATTTTCTGGGGGGTAAACGCCGGCCACCCTTTCAACTACGCTGAACAAAATGGATATTTCAAAATTTTGACTGAATGTGTTTGGGGAAATGGTGGGCGTTGGTTAGTTGCCCTCCCATCACTTTCGACTATTAAAAAGGGCACTAAACCTTACAATTTCCAATTGAATGAGCCTTTTTTGAAGTTTTTGTGCCAATGCTTTCTATATAAAAAAAAACCTTACATGTCCCCAGGGCATAACTTACAACCCTTGCCCTGAGGGCTGTGGAGGGAATGTCCTCCTCAAACACATAATTTCCAGATCTTTCAACCACATTGAACAACATGGATATCTCAAAATTTTGATTGAATGTGTTTGTGGAAATGGTGGGCATGGAAGGGGTGTTAGTTGCCTTCCAATCGCTTTCGACTATTAAAAAGGGCACAAGCTCTTTCAACTTCAAATCAAATGAGCCTTTTTCGAAGTTTCTATGACATCTCCTTTGATACAAAGTGCCCTTGTCTAAAGAAAGAGAGAAACCAAAAAAAAATAATAAATAATACATTGTGCCAACATCATTTTTTACTTAGGCAGTGCTATTGCGCTGCCGACAATATTAATTTTTGTGGATAAAAAGTTAATATTGATAATGCATGAAAACCTCCCAACACTTTATACAGGAGAAGAGGTGATGTCATTTTAAACTACAAGCTAATGAAGGCCAACATGTTGCCAGTATCATTTCCTATTGTTGGTCCTAATTCAAGAACCAGAGGTCATTGACTGAAACTTGTAAGCCAGTGTACCCTAACCAAAGTCTGCAATCAGTTCTCTTCAAGAATTATCAACAATTTGGAATAAACTCTATCAAGTGGAACAATAGGCTACTTTTTGTTTTCCAGGAGGCTGGATCTTTGGAAAATATCTAGGGTAGGGGAAATTCCCGTTATCTCCCCTCCCCTGTGCTCAAGCACGGTTTTTATGATTAAAATAATGGGCTTACTCCAAGTTGAGGTTTATCATAAGACACTGTTCCTGCCAAATCTGTTGACATTTTCAAACAAAGGCTGGATGCTGAGTGGTCCTCAAGGAGCAAAAACTTGACTGGGAAACTACTGATCATTCAACTGCACCTGGTCACTAAACAACAATGAAAACAACTTTAAATATCAACTCTGGAGCTTCACAACAAAAAATCATTTGATTGGTCCAGGCTGCAATTTAAATAATTTATGGTAAAATACTATAAGCAGGAACGGCATGCAAAAGCACAGGATGGCTGGCCCCCATCCCTCCATCGCACTTTCTGGCCAAAGGGCCTTGAAACGGAAATCAGCACCACTAGTTTTGACTTAAAGGGTCTAGTGCTGTACCCTTTAGCTTTACCTAATATCCTATGGATAATCATACTGCTGTGGAAATCTTAGTTGTCTATTATGTATTTAAGGGTAAAGATGACCAATAACCAGCATTTGTAATCATATATCTATACAAAGAGCCTCCTTCTCTAATATAAAGCCTCTCATCCCTTCCCTACTGATGAAAAATACTCCTTAATATTTTGTCTGTGTGTGCCTATGATTGTAATCATATTTTCAATTAGATTTTTTGCTAAGAGGCTCAAGCAATGCTATGTATATTGGAGAATCTTTTAAAATACAGCTAAGAGTAGATCAAGAGCACATATTTCCCATTTTCTTTTTTTACGTCCATATGATATCTTTTTTTCTCCTTTTACAGACAGAAGAAGCGCCTATTTCAATTTCAGGCTCAATTAATGGTCTCACTCCAGGCAAGCATGGGTTCCATGTTCATGAATTTGGAGACAACACTGATGGTAAGATTAGCCTACTACTTAATATGAATTTAGAAGTAAAGAGGGATTTTTAGGGATATAGTTGATGTATTTCAAAGAACTTTTAGATAGACAAAAATGAGGGGAAAATGCAAAATTTGAGCATGTTATTTTCCTTCTTGTAAAGAAAAAAATTTCTGATGTGGAAAAGAAATTAAATACTAAAAATTGGTTGTTAAAGTAAAACTAAACAGCAATTAGTTCTCACCTAACTGTAGTAAAATATATACTGATGCTGATGCTGATGCATCCTCAAATTTGCTTTAAAAAAGAATTGTATTTGGATTAGAATTTAGGTGTGGAACTAGATGTCAGTTAATTTTCGACATTATCATGTCCTTATAAGAAACGTGTGTAGGACAGTGGTTTAGATTTTTGTTCTTGTTAGATTCTTAATGTGAAATTTACCTGGTGCCACAAACCTCTTATGGGTAGATGTTGTTTATTGGCACAAGATGATCACTTTTTCTGTCCCTCCCTTAACATAGAAACAAGGGGAATTTGACCTTATAGAAAGAGTAAACTTTTCTTTGGCTTGCATTTTTCTTGGCATGTCCTTTTTTTCTTTTCTTTTTTTAAAGAGGAGGGCTCTCATATTTTGATTATTATGGATTCATGTTTTTTTTTTTTTTTTTTTTTTTTTTTTTTTTTTTTTTTTTTTTTTTTTTTTTTTTTTAAGGGGGGCTCTCATATTTGGATTTTTATGGATTTGTATGTTTTCTTTCTTCTTTTTTTTAAAGAGAAAGATGTCTTTTTTTCTTTTTTTTTTTTTAAAGAGGAGGGCTCTCATATTTGGATTTTCATGTTGTTTTTTCTTCTTCTTTTTAAAGCAAAAAATGTCTTTTTTATTTCTTGTTTTTCTTTTTTTTTTAAAGGGGGGGGCTCTCATATTTGGATTTTTACGGATTTGTATGTTGTTTTTGGGGTTTTATTAAAGAGAAAAAATGCCTTTTTTCTTTTTTTTTCTTTTTTAAAAGGAAGGCTCTCATATTTGGATTTTTATGGATTTGTATGTTGTTTTTTTTTTTCTTTTTTTAAAGAGAAAAAATGTCCTTTTTTTTAAGAGGAGGGCTCTCATATTTGGATTTTTATGGATTTGTATGTTGTTTTTGGGGTTTTATTAAAGAGAAAAAATGCCTTTTTTCTTTTTTTTTTCTTTTTTAAAAGGAAGGCTCTCATATTTGGATTTTTATGGATTTGTATGTTGTTTTTTTTTTTTCTTTTTTTAAAGAGAAAAAATGTCCTTTTTTTTAAGAGGAGGGCTCTCATATTTGGATTTTTATGGATTTGTATGTTTTCTTTCTTCTTTTTTTAAAGAGAAAGATGTCTTTTTTTCTTTTTTTTTTTAAAGAGGAGGGCTCTCATATTTGGATTTTCATGTTGTTTTTTCTTCTTCTTTTTAAAGCAAAAAATGTCTTTTTTATTTCTTGTTTTTCTTTTTTTTTTAAAGGGGGGGGCTCTCATATTTGGATTTTTACGGATTTGTATGTTGTTTTTGGGGTTTTATTAAAGAGAAAAAATGCCTTTTTTCTTTTTTTTTCTTTTTTAAAAGGAAGGCTCTCATATTTGGATTTTTATGGATTTGTATGTTGTTTTTTTTTTTCTTTTTTTAAAGAGAAAAAATGTCCTTTTTTAAGAGGAGGGCTCTCATATTTGGATTTTTATGGATTTGTATGTTTTCTTTCTTCTTTTTTTAAAGAGAAAGATGTCTTTTTTTCTTTTTTTTTTTTTAAAGAGGAGGGCTCTCATATTTGGATTTTCATGTTGTTTTTTCTTCTTCTTTTTAAAGCAAAAAATGTCTTTTTTATTTCTTGTTTTTCTTTTTTTTTTTAAAGGGGGGGCTCTCATATTTGGATTTTTACGGATTTGCATGTTGTTTTTGGGGTTTTATTAAAGAGAAAAAATGCCTTTTTTCTTTTTTTTTCTTTTTTAAAAGGAGGGCTCTCATATTTGGATTTTTATGGATTTGTATGTTGTTTTTTTTTTTCTTTTTTTAAAGAGAAAAAATGTCCTTTTTTTAAGAGGAGGGCTCTCATATTTGGATTTTTATGGATTTGTATGTTGTTTTTTTTTTCTTTTTTTAAAGAGAGAAAATGTCCTTTTTTTAAGAGGGGGGCTCTCATATTTGGATTTTTATGGATTTGTATGTTGTTTTTGGGGTTTTATTAAAGAGAAAAAATGCCTTTTTTCTTTTTTTTTCTTTTTTAAAAGGAGGGCTCTCATATTTGGATTTTTATGGATTTGTATGTTGTTTTTTTTTTTTTCTTTTTTAAAGAGAAAAAATGTCCTTTTTTTTTAAGAGGAGGGCTCTCATATTTGGATTTTTATGGATTTGTATGTTGTTTTTGGGGTTTTATTAAAGAGAAAAAATGCCTTTTTTTTTCTTTTTTAAAAGGAGGGCTCTCATATTTGGATTTTTATGGATTTGTATGTTGTTTTTGGGGTTTTATTAAAGAGAAAAAATGCCTTTTTTCTTTTTTTTTCTTTTTAAAAGGAGGGCTCTCATATTTGGATTTTTATGGATTTGTATGTTGTTTTTTTTTTTTCTTTTTTTAAAGAGAAAAAATGTCCTTTTTTTTAAGAGGAGGGCTCTCATATTTGGATTTGTATGTTTTGGTGAATCTTTTTCTGGGCTGAATAATTTTCCCAGCTATTGTTTTTATTATGGACTGTCCCCTCTTCCCCATCATAGTTTAATATTTGCAGGTATGAATATCTAATCAGCTGGAGGCTGCTTGTGCAGGAGGTTGACTCTTGTTGACAGAAGTGGATCACATAGTGCTGAAAACTATATAATGACCAAGATTGTATACTTGATGTGTATTTGTGTTCATTTATTGCTATCATAAAACATAAAATGGGTGCTAAATTGTGTTGCTTTTATGCAGGGCTCCCATGGCGTCAATAAAGTTGATAAAGCCGTCCACAAAGTTAATAAACCGTTTTCCTTGCATAACTTCGTTGACTTTATTGCCGTCAGAAAAAAATCGAATTTTATTTAATTTTTTTCAAGAAAGTAGCATGGAGTTCAGCCAATAGCAGTAGACCTGTGGAAAATTTCAAATAAAAAATACACAAATAAGTGTCTACATATAGAATAGTGTATACTTGTTTGTATATTTGCTTGGTAGAAGAACAAGGGTTAGATAAAAAAAAGTTTCATCTAAAGCCTTACTTATTAAAAGAGAAAAAATGCTAAGAAAACAGTTTTCTGTTTTCAAACTTAGTGGTGTGCAGTTTCATGGAAAACTTTTATCAACTTTGATGATGATATGGGAGCCATGCATTACAATCACAAAGAAAATGCAAAAAGAAGTTGACTTAGTAAATGCAATAACAAAATAGGACACATATTAGTTTGCAAATCTGCCCATACAGTACTTGATGGGTTTTCGTTTTTTCTCGTGAAATGTTAATATAGGTGGATCAAGTTCTATGGATGAAGGGGAAATTTGACTTTTTGGTCATCCATCTACTTGCGGCCAAACAAATAGCAGGCTGCTCTCCAATCAGATTGGAAGAGGCCATAAAGTATATTAGAACTTCTTGGGGGAATAAAAAAAAATGCTTTGAAGAGATTTGGTGGAAGAGGAAATGTTTATAGCTAAATTGGCCTTGGGTGGCTTTGTGGTGCAGTGAGTTGTTAGTAGTAATGCTGTTAGTGGTAAATTCTAGGGCAAGGGCTTCTTGCTATCGTAAGACGTAGTCAAGTTAAATGAATTAAACTAAGCAAATAATCAAGGCCTAAAATTTATCTTGGAAAGGTGTTATCTAGCTACTATCTCTACTTAATCCGTATTACTAGTGCTTAGAAGATTGCATACCTGATATGTACCTATTGGAGCTTTGACAAAAAGTATTTAACGTGATTTTTTAGCTTTTAATATCTTTTTCATTGGCTTTAGTTTTTCAAAATAAATTTCTAGTATTTTAGTTGAATTTTAAGCCATAAAATAGTTTTTCAAAATAAATTTAAGATATAAATTTTACGAAACTATATAACATAAAAATAAAAATTGAAGATAGGTATGAGGCTAAAAATAATTATCTTGTGTCATTTTAGTATTGGACCTGTTTCTCAAGGCCTCACTTTTACAACTCAAAGATTTTACGGAGGGTCATTTACCCAACTCAATTACTTACCAAGCTGAGTAGATAATCTTTAGTTTTACCGTTTTAATTCGCCCCCTCCTCCCTATGATTTTTTACCTGTCAGAAGGTTCACAAACTACTAAAATTCTAGTTTGATTTTTTTTTTTTTTTTTTTTTTTTTTTTTTTTTTTTTTTTTTTCTTTTTCTTGCTTGCTTCCTTGGAAAGTATCGATTCAAAAATGAAGCTCTCAGGAATTGTTATGAGCAAAATAAAAAAGATTTTAATGACCATAGAATTTATTGCTCAGAACCTTTTTTTATTGTCAGAAACTTTTCATAGTAGTCAATTCAAAAATAAATTGTCCTGTTTGTTAGTTTTACACCATCCTAATAATTCCAAATTAACTTTCAATCATTCCTGGATGTGTCATAAATTCTGGTCAACTTTGTGCTTAGAGGGAAAATCCCGTAAGAATAAAGGTAATTCTAGAGGCGTTTTTTGGCAAGAACTTAACATTTGTTTTCTGATTTACAGGCTGTACTTCCGCTGGAGCTCACTACAACCCTTTTGGAAAAACTCATGGAGCACCAGAAGATGAGGAGCGTCATTTGGGTGACCTTGGAAATGTTGTTGCTGATGCATCTGGAAAAGCTGCTGTTGAAATGACTGATCCTATCATGAAACTATCAGGTCCACATTCCGTTATTGGCAGAACTTTAGTTGTGAGTTTTTTTTTTTTTAATTCAATAATTTTTTTCTTTTTTTTTCTTTTTTTTTCTCTTTTTTTTTTTTTTTTTTTGTTATTGAACAACAGGGAAAAATATGAAACTGAAAGCTAACTCCTGAGCTTTTGATTACCTTTTATCTCAACATATTCTTAATATAGAATATTATGCAGGTTTTTTCACTTGCGGCTTGGGGGGGGGGGGCTCCTAGCACAAGCAGTAAAATCCTAACTCAAATCTCAAGATTTGAAACCGAATATTTCAGCTGCTTATCTGGAAGCCATTGTCAACAACAAAAAATCGCTAGTGTAAGAACTATTTGTTATTCTTATGTAACTCTCCCTTGAATATGTGTTTGTTCTACTTGCCATTTGTCTCTAACAAAAGATCAGGCATATGAAATTGGGTATTTTCAAAAAATAGCTGTGGTCTTCATATCCTGACTCCATGTCTATATTCTGTCTCCATATCCTGGCAAATAAATACTATAATAAATAAACAATAACGAATGATAGTTGCCACCTACTTGAAGAGACTGTCACTTTGGCCACAGAAAAATACCATACTGGCCTGCCTATAGGCCTTAAATTTTGGGAACAGGTTTGTCCTATTTGTCTATTGTTTGTCTTGTTTGCCAGGTGTATCTCACAAAGGATCAGCCATATGAAATTGAGTATTTTCAATAAAGGGCTCTGGTCTCTATATCTATAACCTGTCTTCATATCCTAGCAAATCGGCAACTAAATACCATACTAAACTAACAATAAAGAATACTAATTGGCATCACTTGAAGAGATTATCACATTTGCAGCAGAAAAACCCTATAGGCCTATAGGCCTTAAATTTTGGGAACAGGTTTGTCCTATTTGCCTATTGTCGTGTTTGCTATGTGTCCCACAAAAGATCAGCTATCCGAAATTGAGTATTCTCAGTAAAGGGCTCATGAATCCATATTCTCTCTATATCTGTATTCTATCTCCATATCCAGGTAACTTGGTAACTTAATACTATACTCAGCTAACTATACATAATTCTAACTGCCTTCTACTTGACGAGAGTATAGCTTTGGCTGCAGAAAAAGAAAAATACCATACCAGCTGGCCTGTAGGCCTTAAATTGCTGGGAACAGGCAGCTGGAGTATTCACACTTCCCATAAGCCATCTAATTCTCTTGTTTGTCAATTTACTTTCGTTTCTTGTTATTGCGTGTGTTATCTGTTGACCAAGAGTATTATAATCCTTCACAGTTGTATAACAGAAAAAAAAAGTGACATTTAATTATGTGACATTTTATTTACGTGACAATTAATTATGTGACATTTAATTAAATGTCACATAAAGTGACATTTAGTTTGTGATTTTTATCTACGACTATGAAAGCTGTCTTTAAATAAATGATTTCTGATTTCTGTATTGGTATTCAAAGCATCGAATGAATAATCAAAAGAAGACCGTTGTCCTTTTGTACAATATTTTATTTGTCATTTTAATCACTGATTTTATTACTTTACGTTTTCCTTGCATCTTATTGTGTTCACCTTAAAATAGTACTTGTCACTTTATTCACTTTATTCTATGCTTGATCATTGCATTAAAGAGGCCTATCTGTTATTTTGTATGCTGTATTACATCAGAGATATTTAAAAAGTTACTGAGAGAGAAAGTAAAAAAAAAACTCTTCTTTTATTGCTACTGTGAAGCAAATTCACCCGACTTTGTTTTGTTTATAGCTCTTGTCCTTTGAGAATATCTCATATAGTTTCTAAGACCACACTGCCTTCCCATTTACAATCGAAACGAAAATCTGTTAATAAGTGGTTAAAAAAAAAAATACGAAAGCAAGAAAAAAAACGTGCTTACTACAAAATTAATAATAAAAGCGAATATTTCGGCGTCATATATGGAAGTATTTATCAACGAAAAATAAAAATTAGCTTAAACTAAAGATGAAAAAAAAAGCAGAAGGAAACATACTAACGCTATTTAAAAATTTATCGTTTCGTATAGTATTTGTATGTTCTCTTGTTTGTTTGTTTTTTCATGTTTGTTTAAGCTAGATTTATATATAATATATATATATATATATATATATATATATATATATATATATATATATATATATATATATATATATATATATATATATATATATATATATATATATATATATATATATATATATATAATATATATATATATATATATATATATATATATATATATATATATATATATATATTATATATATATATATATATATATATATATATATATTATATATATATATATATATATATATATATATATATATATATATATATATATATATATATATATATATATATATATATATATAGATTGTTAAAGGCTTCTGAATGTGAAGCCTTTTTACTGCATTAAAAATTTTACCTGTTATTAATAGAATTATGTTTTAATCGAAAAAATCGAATTTTTTTAAATATTAAAAGATACTCGTTATCTTTATTAATAAAGATATTAGTCTGAAAAGAAAATGTGAAAGGAATAAATAAAAAAAAACACATGAATAATCTAAAAAAAAAAGTATATCAAAATAAAATGAGTTATTGAAGACGTCTCTAAAACATTATTATATATATACCCCTAATTTGCTTCATAGAATAATGACTAGGTAATAAATTCTTATCCAGCTATTAATCATTGTTTCAAAGTAAGTCATTGGAAATATCTTTTTGTTATGTTCTTTACAACAACAGCTGTCTTCTTTACAAAATTACAATGCATCTAGTTTGGAATCCTAAAGAAACTATGGCTGTTTTAGAAACGAAAGCTGTTGAGCAGAGTCAGAAATAATTGTTGATTTGCTTTTTTTTTTTTTTCAATCTCCAGATATGGGAAATGAAAGCATAGGAACAAAGCTAGTAATACTTTTTTCTAAAGTTATGCAGTCTGTTTTTAAATCAAAATCATCACTGAATGGCGTCATATGTTTCGGTTCTGAAAGAGTAGATTTTTTTTATTTATTTCCTAATTTTTATTTTCGAATATTTATGAAAATGAATTTGGTTTTAGGTTCATAATGATGAGGATGATCTTGGGAAAGGAGGCCATGATCTTAGCAAGACAACTGGCAATGCTGGGGCTCGTGCCGCGTGTGGTGTTATTGGTATAGCCAAATCTTAAAAAGCTTTTTTCTATATGCGATTCCCTGTGATTTCTGTGTACCTTGATCAAAATTAATATAAATTAGAATAGTAAATGCATACTTGCTAGCATAATTGTTATTGCCTTTATCTCAAAGTTAGGGCTTAAAGAGCAGTTCAAAAGCCAAATACACCAATTTGAAAGTTTTGAGTTCCAAGTTTAAACTAAGTAGACTCAAGCACATTCTCTATACTCTACATAAGCCAATCTTCTTTTTAGTGCTCTATGTCAATTGTTTTTATAGATTATCAGTTTGTCTTCTGGATAGATCTTCCTCTTCATTTTGACAAGGGAAATCTGTATGACATGAAAAGTTATGCTGATTCTGAAAAAAGGAGAAAATATCAATTCAAGTTAGAGTCGAGTACTTTGTCTATCATTGTTTGGGCCATGGTTCAATGTTTGAAAAAAAGATATCTAATAATTATCTTGTCCTATTTAGATTCCAAACTAAATGGTGGCTTAAAGGGTTTTGAAAGAACCTGTTCTTTAGTAAGACTTTCTTTGCTAAATCCAACAAAGAAGATATCGTGCTGGTCCCCATTTTCTTAATTTTTCAATCAAAAATTAATTTTTTGTTTTCTTAATTGCTTCTCTTAAAAAAACACTTTTTTTTCTGAGAACACCAATGCTCAAATGAAGCATATTAAGTGGTTGAATTATCTCTTATGTTTGAAATATCTCTTAATTTAAATTTCCCCCTTAGAAAGTAATTTCTTCCTTAGAAAATTCTTTCTAAAAGTAGCTTATACAAAAATAAATATGTTGTTTCGTCTGTACTTATGGGTTTTAGAAAGATGTTTGTACCTTGAAAATTAACTGTGAATCTTGGTTTTCTGGATGTTATTCTCCATCCTGTAGAAATCATATTTCATCAGTACTGTTCCTTATTTGTTATCAAAGCTGCAGTGCCACGTGGAAAGACTTTCGTGTTGAAATGTTCTTCGTGTTGCCGTCAGTTATGAAGTACCGGTATGATAGTATAATACTCTTGACATGATAGTAATCTATCTTTCACCATCCTACTCAGCTCCCAGCCTTCACAACTTGCTAAGATTGGGCAAGAAGAGCACCGTAAGGTACCCCAAAAGAATGCTGGTTGTGTCTACTGAGAGCTTTCATCCATATCAATTCTCGATTCTCTTTGTCCATAACTTCATTTCCTTTTGCAATCAATTTTTTTTTTTTTTTTTTTTTTTTTTTTTTTTTTTTTTTTTTTTTTTTTTTTTTTTTTTACCTCCATACTATGATTAGGGATAGCTCACTTGATTGACATCCGTCTGTGTTGATGATGATGCGCTAGTTAAACAAACGGTTATATCCCATTGATATTTTCAGGTAAATTATTTCATATATTTCCGTTTTAAT
This sequence comes from Artemia sinica, assembly GCA_027921565.1. NCBI lineage: Eukaryota > Metazoa > Arthropoda > Branchiopoda > Anostraca > Artemiidae > Artemia > Artemia sinica. The sequence goes on along the minus strand of CM051257.1, from coordinate 77,570,002 downwards.
TATAAAGTACCCCAGGCACACAAACCAAGGGGGTATTTTCATGAGGACGGCAGCGGAATTGTTCACCTCCCGTCCTTATTAAAACCACTATTCATTTAACAAAGAGGTTGATATATTCATTCACCTGAGCGTATGCTAAAGAAAAAACAAGCCTTGTAAGTCAGATAGAAAATTGACTTCATGCTTGCTATTAGTACTTTGCAAAATAATTGAACGTTGTCTATTGTAATTTTATTTTAAACCCCATAAGTGTATATAAGTAAGAAATCATATGACCAGCAGAGGTGTATATGTTCAAAAAAGGCCTGCTTAAATTGGCCCCATGCGCTGAAAAATCTAACTATACTTCTGTAACAAGAGGTTTTGATGCATGTTGCCTCTGAATGCTTTATTACATATTCTGTTTATGGATGAAAAACCGCCAATTTTGTATCTCAAGAATTCCTGTGGTTAAAACTTTCTATACAAGTTGAGCTCTACTCTGTTTTTAAAGTAGAGTTGAATGAGAGCACCTTGTCTAATTCAACAAGAAGGTAGCTAAAGCAAAGCCCTCTGTCGTTGAAACAATAAAGGTTGAAACACGGGTTCGCTTGGATAGACGACTTTTATTTATGTCCCGTGCTTGTGAAGGCGCTTCCCTAAGGGTTATGTGGTTAGTTCATGTAAAGTAACCGAGTTTAAATGCAGCACATCATTTACAACATTCAATTGCATCAAATTGTCCGTTTTGATATGTAACCAAGAGTGTGGTCGAGGATCACTTGTCTGGATAAGCTTAACTTCTCGGAGTAATCTGCAAAAGATAACAAGTACTTATCTGGTAAAGAATTGGCTTAAACACTTGTGGACAACTTAGTGAATAATGACAAGGATCACGTGTATTTCAATGCAAACAGCTTATTTACATATTCCTAATGGTGAGTTGCTTTTCACGGTGCTAAGCGTATCCCTCCTGGTAAATTCCCCCACGTTCAAAATTGACGCCAAAGGGGAACCGTGGCAAAAAAGAATAATAAAGAAACAAAGGAATTTTGGGATATTCTACATATATTCCAATATATACGTAAAATATATCCTGTAGAACGTCTTAGACTATTTATTTTTATGTTTTCATTTCGGTCAATTCTTTTATTCCCGTATTTTGGGGTTTTGAGTTATCATAGCAATATAAGATGAAGGTTAAAGAAAGTAATTTGAAAATATGAAATTAGTGGCCGCCGTTGAGCCGTCGCCCTGTAATGGAATTTAACAGGCAGGGACTAAGAATTTATTGAAATTAAATTAGTGGCCGTCGTTCGACCGCTGCCATATTATAGAAGTGCAAAAGGGTAACAGGCTGAGATTAAAAAGTATGAATAATCACTTTCCTTAGAGTTGGTCTGGTACCGACAGCTATATGACATGAAATCAGTTCATCCTTTGTGGTCAAGAAAGCGTCCACTAGGCCTACATCAGATGGTTGTCTCGTCTGAAGTACCTTTCAGGGGTATATTTTTTCCTTTTTTTAAATTCAATTTAAATAACATGGAGTCAAACTCTAAATCGGAACCAAGCAGATTTAGAATTGATAGAACTCCTTACTCAGAATAAAAAGCAAAAGTTTATAAAAAATTAATCAAACCCTTTTAACAAAAAAGTACTATGCATCACGTCGAAACAAAAGAACTATCTACTAAAGCTATTAGCAATGACTTTCAAAAACAGTGAGTGAACCCAGAAGCCATACGTTTCCGAAATCCGAATTTCAATGTGGTCTTCGGGAGGGGAGGGGGGCTGTCCTGATGCTAATTGCGTGACAACAGTACTTAGGTAGCCTTGTTTGTGCATCAGGAAATTCGGATGGTAGCAACTAATGCAATTTCCCATCTGAGAGTGCCAGCTCTTTAACGAGTTGTTAGTTCGCAGAAAGCTTTGGATGCATCGAATATAGGTATTCCATAGGCAAGGAGAAAATGAAGAGGGGTGACCCTTTTTTTTCTTAGACGACAAATATAGGTGCCCTCAAAGTTGTCTGTCAACTCGATAAAAGTCACTGACAAGCTCCTCCTGGAGATCTCCGAAAGCTGACACAACATGGCTACTAGAAATAAAATGTACCAAGAGAACCTATAGAGAAAACTCAGGGTCACTTCTATAGCACTCATGGAGCTCAAGACCCTGGACTTTTCCGCAAACGCTCTGGCAGAGGTGGAAAAACAATGCTTCATTTTCGCTATAGGAAACGCCAAGTTTAAGGCGTTAATTGCCACAGCTCCAAAATCTACTTTTACTAACTGGGGGAAATAGTGGGCTCTATGAGTCGGATCTCTCTCAAGAGACGGGTATACGTGGCCTTTGGGATTTATTGGGTAGAAGGGTGAAAAGACAATGGGTGGTGTTACTGTCAAAAAGAGCATGGATGGTGGCTGATAAAACATATTCTTGTTTTTTTGTTGTTGTTTTTTTTCTTAATCCCATCCGCAGACCAGGGGTCGGACCTGCAGTGGATATCCAAGTTTCCCTGGGTTCCTAAAATTAGCAACCGTTACGAATCTTCTAAACCACTGTAGCAAAAAGCAGGAATTTATTTCTGTTGTCAAATTTTTGGAGATGGTCAAGTTTCCAGGGGGAGGGTATTTTCAACGGGGATGGGGGTAGTATGTTGGATCTCCATTTTCACTAGTAGTGTGTTTTTATTCCCTGCCTTTATGTTAATGTTTTTTTTCCATTGATGAAATCATTGAACAGTCGGTTTACATGTGGCGTCTATTATTCTGCAGTTTCAGGGGTTAACAGGTGTAATGTAGCCGATCCGGACCGTTTGAAGTAGCAATCCTTAAGGGCTGGAAACACGTAGCTTTTTTCGTCGTCGATTTACAAAGAAAACCACACCGAGTTGAGCTTTAAAAAAATTTTAATTTTCGTTGCCGATTTACAAACGGCGCCGAATTTCACCGTGATCGTAAAAAAAAATCCTCAATTCTTTCCTTCTCTTCACAAGCAAAAATCAAAAGACCTAAAATAATAATAATGAAATACTTAATAAGAAAAGAATTTCATAATCTAATAATGAAAGAATTCATTACTTTATTAAAAATTTTAATCAAATAAAAATTTGAAAACGTAAAAACTTTAATAATAAAAGAACTTGATAGTAATAATAATAAAAGAACTAAATAATAAGTGGAGATCAATCATGCAACTATTGATAACCTGCAAGTGACTAATGGTTGTCTATGATGTTTAATTTTGAAAATCTCACGCAAAAGGCATTGTTACTGTACTGCTATAGATATACTCACCGATCTGTTGAAATCGGTGCCTGAAAAAAGCTGTACGTGTCTGGCCCTTTACTTCTGATGTGATTTGCGTCTCATCAAACCGCTTATAGCTTGAACCGCCAAGGACAAGTAATCGCGTTTGTGGGATAATGAATCTTTGTATGTTCGAACACGCTACGATTAAATTCTAATTAAAAGGCTAACAGTAGGTATAGTTTGATTTTTTACGGCCTATCTACAGAAAGAAGAAATATCTAAAAATCATAATTTTGGTTTTGGAAATGTCTACCTTATTAACAAATTAATTGGGACAGTGGAAACACACGCATAAAATCTATGTGCTTGACCAAGCTTTGGATTTGAGCTGTTCTCAAAGGCGAAATCAGTGGTGTAACATAGATAAGGAAGGTGGAAGTGTGATTGAATATAGACTACCATGGGCGTAGGGAGAGGGGGGGGGGCAGCTGCCCCCCCCTCCTATACCTTCACTTTACTTGCAGATGCAGAATCAATATTTCGATCCTTGTGATATTTTTGACCTCACAAATGCCTTCATTCAGGCTAATAACTCCATAGGCCACATTGCCTTTACATTTATATATAAAGGCAATTATAGAAAAACATTAATAATGGGTAGGGGGCAGCTGCCCCTTCTCCTAGGCAAGAATCTACGTACACCCATGCCGACATAGCTTCATCTCCCCCTCCATCACACTATCGACTGCCCCCCCCCTAGACAATATGCTGCCTACGTCTATGTAGACTACCCTGATGGTCTTCCCTTTGAATATAGTTCAATAAATATTTATTGGTAACGACAGCAGCGGTATCTTCATATTTTCTAACTAAGTATGGTGCATGGGACGTCTCCCGAATGACTCAAATTCAATTTTGTAAACATGCTAAAGAATAAAGTCAAGATAAGCTGTTGGTATGAAGCTGTGTTGAAAAATTCTAAAATAATATGTTCAACTCTGTAAATGTTTGAATGGTC